>OY744475.1:207895303-208165303 GCA_963556175.1 Tipula confusa
ATAAATATATAGACATATATACATTTAAACATAACAATAGGTAAAAATTACCAAAAATGGGTACAACACATTATATCGTTGTTCAAAAATAGTCCAAAATTATTCATGCAAATGGAAATAAATAAAAGTCCTAAAATTGAGCTTTGAAGCACCTCTATATAATTACATTAGAAACAGCATCACTTAGGTCATAGTCTAAATTCACATAGTACTACCATGGTATGTTTGGCCATTAGCGTGTTAGATGTCGCTAGTGGTATCGTTTTTAAAATAATCAAAATATTTTAGTATTATAATCACTTAAATGTAATATTATTTATTCTAAATTTTGACGATATTTTATCGGCCCGACATTTGGAACTTCAAAAATAAAAACTAATGAAATTAATACACCACTATCGTGAGTATCGTGAACTAATTGCTCGTAGTGGGAGTTGGGATTTGCCACTAATAAACGTGTAATCAGGAGTCAAGCAGTTGCAAAATAGGAATTATAAACTATAACAACACCTAAACCTTGATTTACCCGCAAGATAGAGAGTGGTGTAAATCTATGAATTAAAAAGGAAAAGAGAATGAAAATAATTCGAAGCACCAATCCGAGAGAAGAAGATGTGAGCCAATTTAACGGCGTTAAAGAGGCATCAAATACCAAATTAAAAAAAAAAACAAGAATAAAATAATAAAAATTAAAAATTTATTAAATAAAAAAATATTCAACCACGCGATCAGGAATTTAATGAAAATTCCTAATCTCTTTCATGAAATAAAAGGACAGCGAGTACGCTGGTTTGGTCACGTTTTGCGTGTCGATCCGAAGAGAATAATTCAGCGATCTCTGAAAGAAGAGTTGCTATTTGGCATGCGCAGAGGTTGCTGTAGGTGACGATAGCCTCTCGGGGTATAGAACGGCTTGTCTTTCTAATAGGGGTTCCTATTTTGATTTCAAAGTTACCCCGACTCCTCCTACAAGGAGAGGAGAATGGATACTAATTTTAGCCCTAATATATTTGCCCCAGAGAATGGTTAAATTTTGTTCTAGGACATTTTGTTCGCAGTGTGCTTATTTTCCGAAATATTAGAAAGTTTCAGCTTAAAAAAATCACCCGGTATATATATATATATATATATATATATATATATATATATATATATATATATATATATAAATATATATATATATATATATATATATATATATATATATATATATATATATATATATATATATATATATATATATATATACATATCTATATCTATATCTATATGTTTATATATATATATATATATATATATATATATATATATATATATATATATATATATAATATGTATCGGGTGTTTTTTTTAAGCGGAAACTTCCAAATATCTCGGAAAATAAGCAGTTTACGAAAAAAATGTTCTATATCAAAATTTAATCTATTCGAAAGGGAAATAAATTATGCTTAAATTAATACCCTTCTTCCCCTCATTATAGGTGGGGGTAACTTTGAAATGCAAATAGGAACCTCTATTTTTTATTGCAAATTCAGATTCTCCGGCTAAAAATAAGTAAAGAGGTTAGTTAATTTTGGCTAAAATTGGCTAACCGGAGGTGGCTGCTTCCATACGGAGTTTTTCGAATTTTGTAGATATTCCAAAAAGTACAGCACTCATGAGAAAACTGTAAAGTGCAAAAATGTTGTATTAAAAAAATAAAGAAAAAAATAAAAAAAATAATTTAAAAAAAAAAAAAAAAATCTGCCACTTCTGGTTAGCCGATTTCCGCCAAAGGTAACTTCCCTACGTACTTATTTTTAGTCGGAAAATCAGAATCTGCAATAAAAAATAGGATTAAGTCATTCTAAAGTTCAACTCATCAATTACAAAAAATTACCGGAAATACTATTATGTGAGGGTTGGACTAGTATTTATCACTTGCGAGATGCTTCTAAGGTATTTGATAACTTTATTAATATTTTTTAAAGTCATTTAAGTGAGTGCACCATGATACTAAGTCTTGAGATAAACAGTCAAGGAATATGACCCCTTGATGACTGATAGTCTATTAAAACTTGTGCGTAAAAAAAAATATGCCAACTTGCCAACAAGCATGTAAACAATATTAGAATAAAACAATATAGTCTTACCTTATGTTGCGATACTATGAATTCAGAAATCGTAAAAACCAAAAACTAATTTTATTCTGCTAAATTTATTAACAATGGGAAAAATGCTCGGAAAAACTGGAAAACGGTTAATGAAAAAATAAGTGGAAATCCGAAGACAACTGAAATAAGCAAAATCAATGAACCAGCATAAATTTCAAATGAATTTAACGATTATTTCACGCATGTTTGAGTGTCAAGCAGTAATTCTAATCAGATGGATCCAGCTGACAAAAATCTTATAATCTCTAAGTACTAGTATAATATCTAATATCTAAATATTCGAGTGATAGATTCGTCTTGTCGGAGATTATTCGTACCTTTAAAAACAAATGCCCTCCAGGTTTGGATGGCATCTCGAATAATTTTGGGAAATAACGGTATTATTTTTAGTAGATACCTTAGCTTTTATTTTTAACCTTAGTTTAGAAACCGGAGTTTTTCCTGTACCCGTAAAAAGGGCTTTAGTTGTTTCAATATTTAAAAAAATGATAAAACTAATCTTAACAATTATCGCCAAATATCACTACTTTCTGTTTTTTCTAAGTTGTTTGAAAAAATCATAAAAATATGATTGTGTCGTTCTTGGGTAAAATAGATTTTTTGTCGCCCCGACAATATGGTTTCAGGAAAAACGGAAATTCAAAACAAGCATTTTTTAGAATTAAACAAGTAACTGAACTTATTTATACAGGTGTAAAAGTATCTGCTTTGTTTATCAAGCTAACTAAAGCCTTTGACAGACTACAACATACTACTCTGCCTAAAAAGCTATATTGCTGCGGTTTCAGAGCTATACGAGTTCAAATAGTGCGGGTAAATCAGCATCTAAGTGATTAGTTGCCAATTATCGTGGGAGTACCACAGGGTTTGTTGACAATTTCTCATTTACATAAACTAGTCTTAGTCAACAAGAAAATGTCAATCTCATAGAACACGATCGAAATAGTTTATCAGTTTGGTTAAAAGCTCATAACTTCGTTTTTTACAAAACTAAATTACTGCATTTTCGGGATACTCAGGCAATGTCTATATTCAGGCAAGATACCATACTTTTGACTGAAATAGAAATACACCATGAGTCACAAATTGTTTTATGGTAAATTCAGTTAAAGAATTTGAGACTTAGGTGTCCTTATTGACCGAGATTTAAATTGGAAAATGCACATTTAAAGATTATTGAATAAATTATTATCGGTCTCTAGGAAAGTATATGTTCTTCGCGTTTTAAGAATTATATGCTTCAAGCCATCATTTGGCACAATGTTCGAATTGTTTGAAAGCTGTAATGCCTCTATATTAGTATGCGTTTGTAGTCTCTCTTGGAGTTTCCTTGCCCGATTTTTTTTCTCCAGCAACTTACTCAGTCTACTAGTCCTTTTGGAGTTCGCTATTTGGAATATACCATATGGTGCGTATACAATGGTACGCAAAACTTTAAATATATATATATATATATATATATATATATATATATATATATATATATTTATATATATATTTATATATATATATATATATATATATATATATATATATATATATATATATATATATATATATATATATATATATATTTATATACATATTTACCAGATAAATTATGACGTGAAAACATGGTTAGTCGATTTATGTAAAATTTTCAACTCATCACAATCATATAAAAGTATTTTTTGTTAAACACAACACAACATTATGAAAATATGAAATATCAAAGCTTATCTAGCATGTAGCTGAAGTGAATAAACATATGTATAAATAAATGACAGAAACACTGACTTTCTTTTTTTTGGAACGAAATTTACCTATAAAATAAAATAAATCCTTTAGTATAAGATAACTCAGGATTGTTGTCTAAAAAAAGCTGCTTTAACGATAAAATGTAGCAACGACGCGTTAATTATTCAATCTCAGCACTGCTTAATTTTTTTTTAACTTAAGAATTTGGTAAACAAAGTTATCTGATGCAATGTGTTGCCAAATTAAAAAATGAATTCTATTTAAGGAAATTCGGACCGATCATATATTGTTTTGCTCATGGTTTTAGAGTTTCTTTTCAAGCAGACCATCTAGTTCTAGAAATTGAGTGATAAGACATTTGGATATCATTCTTCAAACATATTATGCGTTTTTTATATTTTTTAAACAAACTGAAAAACCCCCTCTTGGTTTCCGAATGAACTCCAAATCAGGACTAAACTCTAAAGGTGTTATAAACCGCATATAATCAACGTAATTTATTTAAATGCTCTTTCTGTGATGCATTGACTAGTTGAATGTGATATTTTTGATATTGGTTGTAATAACTGTAAAGCTCAATAAATTCAAGAAACTTATTATTTTAAATAGGATTAATTCGATAGTTTAAGCATTAGAAAACTAATCCACGTATATTGACTATATATTTTTCTTTGTGTTTTTTTCTAAACCAGTCATGGTTTAACAAATAAGCAATCCTTAACATAATAAATCCCTGAATGAAAATTTCCTTGTATGAAAATTTAAACTAAACCAATTAACGCCACCATTTTGTACTTTAAAAAAATAGCCTCTCCCATATTAAAATACACTGTCTAGGTTTTTACAGAAGAACGTAAAAATCATGCTAATTCAAATATTTATGTTCCAGGTTTTTATAAAGAGCAAAGAGTATAGTTCAGATGAGGTATAATCCAAACATACAAAGTATAATCCTAGGTCCTTTTAACCTCAAAAAGATCAACAAATTAATTACATGGCATACTAGAAAAAAATACAGTAAACTCTTTAATTCCACTAAACACATTATATGAACTTAATGATATTATCTACACTCTTGACAAAGTTGAAGAAGAATTCTATAATAGTAGACAAAATACAGTTGAAACGGTATGAAGATCTGTCATTAGAATATATATAACCACTCAAAAAATCACTTACCATTCAATTTTTTTTTTACATCATAAAGCGACGAGAATAAATACCAACAATATTATTAGTACTATTACCATTTGTTGTTGTTATTGCCCGTCTAAAGTAGAAGAAAATGAGGCATTCCTCTTAAAGTATTTAATATCAGTTTTTTATTGCCATTTGTAATTTTCATTGTTTTTTCCGTTTTCTCTCGATTTTCTTTTTCGTTTTTGCATGACTGTGAGGATAGGATGATAAGAGATTAAATTAAATAAGTTTTCTTGTGCTGCTAGAAATATTTTTCTTCTTACGTAAACAAAACAAAAAAAAATCGTTTAATGAAAACTGTTTTGTTATCACCGTACTTTTTGTGCTTTTCATTGTTTTTTTTTTTAACTTGGGTTTTTTTTTGTGGACAACGCATTTTTGTTTTATCTTTTGTATAAATGCGGATAGGTATAGTGCTGGGTATTTACCTGATAAATTAGTTGTGTGGTTTAGTACGCCAATAGTAAAATTACTAAAGTATACAAAATTTAGTTTTTCCTTTGTTCGTGCAATGATAAAAAGCCAGTTTTAGGGTAGTTGATTCGTTTTCTACACTCATTAATTTCCGTTTCTCATTTATTTTTTTAGAGTACCATTACAATATTTTTCATTTCCATGGGAATTAATTTTGTAGTCGGCTGGGTTAACTACCTCTAAAGTTTTTTCAGACCGCAGATTGTGTAAATTTATTAAAACATCAATTATTATAAGCCTTTAGCACTGATATTGATTCCTGCGATATTTTCAGTACATCTTATATGGGTGTATGTGGAAGTTATAATGCAAAATGTAACATATTCACCAAAAAGAAGTTTCCATCGAAATAAATATCCTCAAAAAGTTTATGGTATTAAGCTCTCTAAGTCATCATTACTTACCTTATTTCTTGTCATAATATGGTGAACAGGGTTCGATTGAAAAAATGTTACTCGTTTCTTCTTTTGGTGTGATAGGTTTTGTGAGTGGCTAGAAAATGAGATGACCAGATGATAAATATATGGATTTTTACGTTTAATGATTCATGCATAGTTGTTTTCCTTTGGGCGACGATAATCTTGAGCTAAATTGCAGTTGGGTATGCGCGGTAATCGCCCTTTCTATAGTATAATCCCAAATTATTAAAATAATCGATAAATTGGTGTTTTTTGGGCAGTGGGTATACATTTTCTAGACCAGTCTTCTATTCAGATATTTGAAGCTTGGATGTCGACTTTACCATATTCCTGACGTGAAATGCTTCAATAATTATTTTATTAAGATAATTATGCTTCACCATCTACATCGGTTGCTTTTCCTGTACAAATGCATCCACTTTCGTCTAAAAATGTCAAATTTCCGCTATCTATTTCATGAATGTTCACTGATTCACCATTTACTAGGTCGACTGAACTTTTATATGATTCATCAATTTCAGTAAAAAAAAACTTTATTGCTGAAAACATGTTTCATTGGACATGAGTCGATGATCCCTTCTTTTATTTGTTACCAATCAAAAACAAAAAATCCGAAACTTGAATCTTATTTAGCTTGTCAGCCGATTTGCCATCAGTGCTCTTTTTTTTTGTGCTACCGCTATTTTGCAAGCCGTCCTTGTAATTTACCAATTTTTATTTGATGATTGAGTTTCTTGCAGAGATAACAAACACCAACTTTTGCTACAGTATTCATAACTGAATCACTTGAAGTTCCATCTCTTTGTGCACGCCTCTCGTATTCAGCAATCACATGTTGTTTCACTACATCAAGTGTGAACTCTGTTTCATCACGCACTCAAAGTCGAAATATTTTCGCAAACAAACTTGCCAATTATCGTTTACCTATGTCGCTCAATTTCGTAAATAGATCTTGCATTCGATTTATGTGTGCTTTCGCATATAACCACCTTCGAGTTGCAATGCATAAATTAATCGCACCAAGCAATTGGACAGCTTACCATTGATTAAAATGCCTATCAGTGTTGATAGTGGTGATGGACAATTTCAACGATGCCAAAAATGAAGAATTAATTTTAAGCATTTTTTCTTCGATGGTTGTTATAAAAAATCCTTTTGCTTTAAGGTATACATGCGGTGGTTCTATCGTGTATCAGTGACCTGTTGCCAGACTTTAAGTCGACCGTTTTTGGTTTTTATATATAATTAGGTCCAGTAGTCTGGTTTATTAATTGTAGTTCTCAGGATGCTGGTTTCTGTGTATCATCTATAGTTGACCTCACATGGCAACATTGTCGAATGCGTGAAGATTAGTACAAAGTGATGATAATTTCTTTCTGATTTTCACCATTTCCAGAAGCACTATTTGATGTTTTTAAAATACGTTTTGCTTAATTTCCAGGGATCAAGAACGTAAGATCCATTATTGGTGACAGCGGTTAAATTTAGGACTTTAAATGTTTTTTGACTGATTTAACTGTAGTATCCCAAATTTCTCATTTCTCATTTCCAAAATGACGAGAAGCAGCAATAATGAAATGCCTCTATCTTTATATTTATAACTACATAGCTTAAAGGTCGCAATAACTGAATAAATATTAGGATCGTCGACATGTTCAATTTGTATAGTCCTTGTTGCCATGCAAACGATTATCGATAGATATCCTTTGTGAGCTTCGCTTTGCTTGCAAATTACTGGACTAGGGTAATCAACTCTAGTCTTAAAAAATGGCCGTCCAGGTTTAATACGAGTCTTAGTTGGAAGATGAACCATGATAACTTAATGTGCTTCAAGTATGTAAGTTTCTTTTCTGGTTCATAATTTTGATTTTGAATATTGCTCCTGTGCCATTTTGATCAAAAAGTGTGTATAATATTTTATTTGTTCTGTCGTGGGAGTTTTTTGCTTGACCCCTACTTTCTTTTTTCGGTAACTGTTGATAAATCTCCCACGTATATTTCATAACCTTTTTTTTGGTATTGAAGTTTAAGTATTTTAGATATATTTGCTGAAACACTTTGTTGGAAAGGAATAAAATAAAAAAATTAAATACGAACGGAAATTGAAGTAGGAATAGGCAAAGTTAATATGGTGTTATTTTCGGATCAGACGTGTTTTAATTTGGGTGCGACTGGGTAAGAGTGTGCTATTGATATTCGCGATTGATTTTCTAAATTTGTTTCGTCTAATGTTTTGTCTTCGACAAACTTTACCAACTGTCATATGTTTAATAACTTCTCTCAATGGATATTGGAAATTTAATAGCTATTAAATTAGCTCAGTTTTTAAGTATATTTTCAAACTAATCCCAAATCATGATGGCTTTAGTTTGGAACTAGTCTGGTCCTGATTTAGTTCCTGAATTATTTTACATAAATGCGCTCAGTCATTAACATTGAAATATATTCAGAAAATTATATTGATATAGTTATATTCAGGATTCGAACCGCGTGCTAGAGATCTATTAAATAAAAGAATAAATCTCTTGCACTCGGTTGTATTTCTGATTTTTGGAAAATTTCATTTATAATTCCTATATACAAAAGTGGTAATCGATCTTTAATTGAAAATTACAGACCTATTTAAATACTGTCTGCTACTTCGAAAGTATTTGAATTTTGCCAGTTTATTATTCCACAGCAGCATGGTTCCCCGGTCGTTTTGCTGCATTCAAATCTTGTTGAATTGGTTTATTTTACGATAAACGTAATTAAGGCTGGCTCGCAGGTTGTTGCAGTGTTCACAGATTTTAAGAAGGCGTATGATAGAATCTCTTACGAGATTGTTTTTTTAAATCTTCAGAAAGATCTAGATAGATTTTTTATATAAAATTAACTGTTATCCAACATAGCGAGAAGATTGAAAAACGTTTAACACAATGATGGGCTTTATGTTTAGATCCTGCAAACATTTTAAGGATATAATGGTTTCAAATGCGTGAGGTCTCGAATTGAGTATTTTTCAATTATATGGAATCCTCAGTACAAAAATAGAACTCATAGATCTACAGACCGCATATATATATATATATATATATATATATATATATATATATATATATATATATATATATATATATATATATATATATATATATATATATATATATATATATATATGTGTGTATATATATATATTTATATATATATATATATATATATATATATATATATATATATATATATATATATGTTTATATTTATATATATATATATATATATATATATATATATATATATAAATATTTAAATATATATATATATATATATATATATATATATATATATATATATATATATATATATATATATATATATATATATATATATATATATATATATATATATATATATATATATGTATGTATTATTATTTTTTTATTTTATTTTATTTTATTTTTTGTACACAGCTACAATCCGATAAGTAGTTTTTAAATGTTCAAACTTATTGCACTTCGGATTTTCTTACATTAGCATTATGGGCATTATCACAACTACTCGTCGTGTTTATTTAATTTTACCAGTTAATTTCTTAAAATTTTAAAAAAATTACTTTTAAAATCGCAATAAATTCGTTTTTAATACAACTAGTGTACGGTTTCAATATAAAGAATACAGTTTATCTCTTGTACGTGGTTGCGCGGTTGAAGATGTCAATGTAACAGTTAGATCATCATATACATGAAACCCTTAATGACATTTGACGAAAGATTAATGCGTGCTATAATCTGAAATAAGTCATAAAGTATAGAATATTGTACTGTAAATATGACAGTGGCCATGGTCTCAATCTGTAAATAAATGGATATAGGTACATCTCAAAGGATTATCTTCGGATTTAAATTTTTTTTTATCCCAATAATCATCATACACATATATAACCTAAAGATAAAATTTTATTAGTTACACAATTTTAATAAATTCCTCATAAATTCATATATACATAATATGTACAGATTTATATTGAATTGTGTTATTTGGAGATGATCCAAAAAAAAAAAAAAAAAGATATAGATGTACTTCGGTTTTGTTGTTATTAATTTAATGTTCAGCGGAAGATCAAAATTGTTTTTATTGTATTTTAAATGTGATACTGGGGCACCCTGGCAAATAAAAACATTTATTATGTTTTATAATATGACATAAAACTTTTTTGGCAAATTGATTTTGTACGATATTTGGTGTATGAACGGATGTCCTTGTCATAATTGTTATTAGTCAGCTAATTACTAAATCATACTTCAGTATTTGTAATAGTTTTTATTTTTTATCAAACTTTGGAAAAATATTTTTAAGTAATGCACAGTGAAAGTTGGAAGTGATTTTAAAATGTACTAGTATATATATATATATATATATATATATATATATATATATATGTATAGATATATGTATATATATATATATATATATATATATATATATATATATATATATATATATATATATATATATGTATATATGTATGTATATATAAATGTTTATATATGTATATATATATATATATATATATATATATATATATATATATATATATATATATATATATATATATATATATATATATGTTTATATATGTATATATATATATATATATATATATATACATAAATATATATATATATACATATATATATATATATATATATATATATATATATATATATATATATATATATATATATATATTTATGTAAACCCATTTAAGATATATACCAAAAAGAGCTTTTCATTGTTAAAAATGCTAATATCTATTTTCGCCATAAAACATTCTTCTCATTGTAAAATAAAAAAATACGTTAAAACACAAAAATAATGAAAAATGAAAAGAAAATTCGGAAAACATGCGCAAATGATGATATGATATCACAGCTGTGAAGCTGATTTTACGCTGGGAAAAAACATTATATAATAAAAAAAAAATTTCGTATTATCAGTTTCTTCTACTTTTACAACAGTGGAGGCGCCTTGTATTTTAATTTTAACTTAAGTTTAATTTAATTCTATTACTGTTATCATTATTATTATTATTATTAATATTATTTATTTATTTAGTGTGTGAGTGTGTGTATATGTATATAATAATATATATTTTTCTGTCATAAATTTTCATAAAATAAAATAAAAAATACAAAGTTAGTGAACATAACATAACATAAAAATAAAAAAAAATTCAACAAAATATAAAAATCTAACACAGTACACACCGAAACAAATAAAGAAGAGAATTTCCACAAAAATATTTATATGAAAAATTCAAAATAAAGTACCAAAAAATGAAAAACAATGTAATTTCTATATTACGTGTGATAACAGTGATAAGAATAAATGTGTATTAGTCGAAAATTAATTAAATTATTTAAAATAAAAAGTGTGTAAATTTTTTTTTAGTTTCTAAAAACAATAAAAATGCATAACCGCTGTACAGACAAAGCACTGTGCTATTATAAAACGAACGGAAAAAAAAGTTCTTATGCATTTTTTTCAATATACATATATATGATTTTTGTTACATGAGTTGCATTGTAAAACCGGTTAAACATTTATGCTTTTAAGTTAACAGCAAAAAAAAAAACGAAAAAAAATTTTAATCAAAAATAATAAAACAGAAAACATGGCGGATAAAATTTTCCTCTCAAAACATAAATAAATACTCGTATATATGTATATACATATATATTGAAAATAACATAATCAGATGAGGAAAAACTAAAGTTTATATAAATTACTTTAAAAAGGGGAGAGCTTAATTTATAACGAAAGAACTTTAATTTTTATTTATTAATCATCGATGTACTTTAATAATAATTAGTGAGCTTTTTAATAAATTATTGTGTAATATATATTTCCAGTTATATAATAAAAGTATATAAATTAATTGAAATATCTCTCAACAAAAAAAAAAATATAAAATACCGACCAAAAAACCTATAGAAGCTTTTTTTCTGGGTTATGTACAGTAAAATAAAATAAAAGCTTTTTATTCGTATAGTTTTCATTTTTATTTAAAAACTGTACTTAAATTAAATTTTTATTTTATTTTATTTTAACCCTGTGTGTTTGTTGAAAAAATTGACGCCAGTATGTCTGTTTATTGTATATACATTAATAGAAATACATTAAAACAAAATAAAAAAAAGCAAGCTCAGATAACTACACTGAGTCACGTGATCGAAACTAATTACATTAAAATGCATACAGATATACGCGCGCGATACATTATTTTATGCATTTTAACGATTCGATTCGATTTTTTAACAAATTTCCATTCAATTAGAAAAGTGTTAAACATAAAAAAAAAGTGCAAAAGTTTCATAACAAGAAAAAGTTCTTTCGCATACCATAAAATAAAAAGAAAAAAAATGATAATAATAATAAAAAAAGCTTTTTCTTCAATCAAGGTCAATAGAGTGTTTTTTTTTTTGCGTTCAACGCTAAAAGTGTTTCAAAATAGTTTGTGCTTGTGATATTTTATTAAAATAAAAATTATTTAAATTCATGTTCTCTGTCCAAACTGATAACCGACTGTAATTATCGATTCTTTTTGCCAGTAAAACTATATACACTCTGGAATGATATAACACACAACACCTGCATTATTTCAATGACACACAAACTTAGCAAAAAAATATATATTTGTGTTATAGATACACAACAACAACAACTAAAATATAACAACATAACCCAATTGATTTTCTATAGTGCAGATTCTTATAATTACTTTATTATTATATGATTTGGGGTGGTGGTGGGTAATACCAAAAATTTTAATTTTTTTTTTAAGTTACAGTGGATAAAAAATTGTATTTCAAAGTTTTTCTTACCTTACATATTAAACGAGTAGATTATAGGACAGTTATAGTTTTGACGTTAGTCTATTCCTCCAGTGTTAAATTAAAAAAAAAATAGTAATAATAATAATACAAGTATTTTAAGGATACAACATTTTATTTTATTATTTTTAATACGCTAAAGAATTTCATTGTTTTTGTAATTATGTGCTGTGACGATCATTTTGTCACGTAACAGTGTTATATAGGCTTTAATTAAAATGTGATCTATGGAATAGAGAATTTTATTAATATTTTTTATACTCTACAATGTGACATAAATTTATGTTTAGCCATAATTTGATATTTTGAGGTTGGAAAATCAAGTAACTATAATTTTTTAGGTTAAAACATTTTTTGTTGAACTAAAACTAACCTAATTTGTGACATTTAGCATAAAAATATGTTTTGGTATTTTAAATGTTAAACTACTAATCATGGATGTTAACCATGAATTATTTTTAATAGTTTCGAAATAATTCAAGTTATTTTCAAATTAATATTAATCGAGTGAAGTTGTCAGTCATATCACTGCTTTATATTTTATCTCCAAAAAATTTGTTTTTGAGTTACATTGATAGGTCCTTAATAAATTTATCTTTCCGAATATAAAATAAAAATTAATGTAATTGCCATCGAAACTTGCGTTATTAAACAAAATACTGTTAATATGTATCAAATTATTTTAAATTGTTTCATCTCCAAAAGCTTTTTAAATTTTTGGTGTTTATCTAAACATTTAAACATTTTGTCACGTGATCAAAATAATAGTATATAAATAACATACTCAAGCGATTCCTTTTTTTCACTTGTGGTGGCCACTGTAATCAAAGATGTAAAGCCAATGTTACTGCCAATGACAGACAATGAATTCATGCCACATTTTGGATATTGCCAAACAGAATTGTTATTTAACATTTACATAATAAAAATACTACTGGAATCGCACTGAAGGAGGGTCTTCATCGGACCAGACTACAATGTACAATTTGTTCAAATTTTATATCGAGTATTTAGATTTTTGAATTTTAAAGTTTTAAACTATAAGATATTTTTATTCTTCAGGAAAGCCAGAACCGACTCACTGGAGTAAGATTTAATTTAAAATTCGTTAATTTTGAAAAAAATATATAAAACAACTTAAGGTATCAAATCAATTGTAAATTAAACGTAAATTAAAATGCAAATATCAGAGTTTCTCCAGATCTACAGACAATTTATTTTATTCGTTTGATTTTTAAATCTAGTAGAAGAAAAGAGATTAATAATCATCGTATAGTATGCCATTCGTTCCGTAATGTTAAATCTATCTAAACAATTTTATTTTATCATCTTCTAAATTATATCTCATCCGCTCAAAATAATCCTGATATTCACCTGCGAGCTTTTAGGTAGTAATATTGAAAATACAGCTGAAATTGCCGTGGTGTTTTCGGATTTTTCTAATTAAGGAAATAAATGACTAAATTGTTTTCAATCATATAGGTACCATGTCGGCTTAGTTGAATCTAGGCTATAGAAAGCTGTTTTACTAATGAATTTCAACCATAAGTTGCAGTGCTAATTGCTTGGTAAAGTATTGCAGGTCCAATAAAATTGAGAAAAAATGTAATTATTTCCTAACTTTGTTCTCCATGATGTAATGACTCTATATATGGAATAAAGTTTACAAATTAAGCTTTTTCATTCTAATATTGTATTTATGTGTCATTTTATTGAATTAAATGATTATTTCCTACTTTAGTGAAAAAACTCACAATACTAGATAATTTTTTGTTTTGCATACAAAACTGTCCAAGAATAAAAAATGTATTTTGAATTCAGTTGTTTTTTACTAATGTTAATCTTTTTTAATAATATATATATATATATATATATATATATATATATATATATATATATATATATATATATATATATATATATATATATATATATATATATATGTATTAAAATTATTAAATTATTTTTATAAGTTTATGATTTTGTTTTTCAATTGTTGTTAAACATTTTATGAAACAAATTAAAACGGAACTCTAAAACAAATTACGTATAACATACATTTTATGTATTTATTTGAGTTTAAAAGTAAAATTCTCCATTATAGCGATTTTTTTTATGTACAAATTTTAACTCGCAAACATATCGTTTGTTAAATGCTACTTTTTATAATAAAACACTTATTTGTTTACTAAATTTTTTCCATTAAAATTTGTACATATTAAACAACTTGCTATACTAGGAATTTTATTATTATAGAAAAATATGTGCAACCAAATCCACTCGCTATTCAACATTTTAGAATATTTTAATGTTTTTTTTTTATGTTACTTTATTTTTATAATTTTATTTATTACAGTTTATATATACTGCAATTCAAAAAATATATATTTTCAATAATGTTTTCTTGAACATTTTCTCTGATGTTTATATGTACATAAAAAAACTCGCTATACTAGAAGTTTTTTTTTTATTGCTAAAAGACACTTGATTACCAAAAATCTTACTATTATAGCGAGTTTTTTTTATCACTAATTTATAGTGATTATGTTACAGTCGCTAGTTAAAATATTTTTTTGTTATTTTATAGTAATACTAATATAGCAATTAAAATATTCTGAAAAAATAGAAGTCTCACAAAGTAGTCGCAGCCGGTTGTTACACATGTTAAATAAAATAAACTATACATTTAGATATTTCCGATTCGCCTATCTAAATAAAACTATATACGATAGCCTATTCTATTTAGTCATCACTCAATTTATTTCGACATTGTAAAATTATGTGCGGAAATGCCAAATTGTCCGCACCCATCCGCACAGCGTCTTATCGTTAGTTTTAGTTTTAGAAACAAAAAAAAATAAAATTGTATCGATTTGTGACAAGCCCAGTTGTTAGTTGGCAGAATACATTTTTATTATATGATATCCATAAGTTTATTGAGTGCACATATAACATTTTGACATTTATTTGCACAAATACGACAAAGATTTAATAAATAAAAATAATGGTGAGGTGCGCAGAACTATCTCAAAACGGTTACCAACATGTCATAAAAAAATAAAAATGATTTTTTTTTTGGACTCAAGCTCTTTCATGCACCAGACATCATATATATATATACATATCAATTTACGTTAACCTATAACCCATATATATATATATATAGATATATATATATATATATATATATATATATATATATATATATATATAAATAAATATATAGGTGCCTGATATATACCTGATTTAAATTCTAAATATTAGGTTTTAAATAGATTAGAATAAATTATTTACATTTATTAATTTTATGGCATACATACAAATATTGTGTAATAGGTGAAATAGTACACAAAAATATTGTTTATTTAGGGAATTTCAATAAAACTGTTCCCATTGGACCATAAACAAAAACTAAAATCGAATGGCGGCGTGGTAAAATATACTGCTGACACGCATTTCAATTTTTAGCCAATTTTTACCAGAATCTTGTTGTTTTGTTTTTTTATTCACTTTTCAATTTTTAACAGAACATGACTAAAATTCTATTTTGCAATTCACTTTTTGGCATAAATGTAAATATGTTTGTTACGTATGTACATACATAATCCAAAATGCTTATCCATTCATATATACTATATTATTGATCGTTATGCTCTAATTTTTTGGGTTTTGGACATTTTCACAATTCATTTTATATATTTCGTATATAGATAATATAATGCGACTAACTGCCATACAAATTTATATTTTATAGCACTTTAGATTTTTAATAGACAGCCAATTGTGACAAACAGTATACATATATACGTACAATATGTGGTATAACGCCAATGATGAGAATTATCATAATATCGCAAGGACGTAAATAATAATCATGAAGCAGTGCTAACGCATACTTAAGCTGATAAACATATTTAAAATCTGAAAAATAATAATTTATATCTATAAAGCTTATCCATAAATCCTGCTGTATATACATATTGATTAATTTTCTATGAACCATCCACTAAACAAAAAAAAATCTTCATCTTTCGGTATCTTTGCCAACAATTTTTTATTTTTTATTTAAAGTTATATATGCGTACGTATCGAAAGCTTTTTCGGAACACACATAAATTTTTTACTTCTCATTTTGGGGGAAATTTATCAATTTTTTTTTCTTTGGGCATTTCATTTTACTCTTTATATATATATATATATATATATATATATATATATATATATATATATATATATATATATATATATATATATAAAATCAATTTCTCATAACACTATAAAAAGGAAAATAAACTTTGAATATACCAGGGTCGGCATTTTTTAAAATGCTTTCAATGGTCACAAAACCACTATTAAACTAAAAAAAATACCTAATATTTCAACTCTGTCGCACACTAAATTTATACACATTCAATACTTAAATAAACAGACAGAAGTGAAAAGCAAAAAAAACTTCTGCAAAAAGCTTCCTTTACCATGAATATAAAATTAAGATGAAGACAAAATGAAAAAAAATGTATGTATAGCGCAGTGAGCATAAAGCACACAAAAAGCGTATAAACAAAAAACATAAGAAAAATTCTGTTTCGTTTTTGTTTTTCATTATTTTCGATTAGTTTTCCATAAGACAAAATGAAAATGGAAAATCCGAAAAACAAAGCTTAAGAAAATTATTTGTTTTGCTAGTAAATAATTGATGTCCTATGAACCATTTTTTTCTTTTGCTATCAAACAATTTTTCTTCGGTTTTGAATATTTAAAACAAAAAATAAAGCTCGGGAAAAGCTCGAAAAGAACAAAAACATATAGTGTGTATTATTTAATTCTGGGTGGTTATAATCTGCAAAAGAGATTGATGAATACGCAGACATACACACTATACTTTTATGTATCTAGCTTAACACCTATGTGGAGTGATAAATGGAATGAAAATTCCACATTGTTAATGACCGATTCGCCGTTTAACTTTAAACATATATAAACTCTTTGTTATCATTTTTTTTTAGATCTCAAGAGAAATAAACTAAAACAATTTTATTTCCACCACTAATACGTTTAAATATACAAAATTATTAAATTTTATAACCATCGTTCGTTGAGAGATTTGCGTTCAAAATGAATTTTGTGTGTGTGCTTAAATTTTTCATAAAAATAATACTGTGTGCATGAGGATATTTTCAACAGTGGAATGATGGTTAATATAAGTTTGGTTCTTGATCCTTGAAAAATGTAGCAAGGGGTGGGTATAAATTGTAGTTGGTTCGGAGGAAAACGTTTGTTGTTTTATTTTACAAACCAGAGTCAATATACTGCAAAACTAATTTGGTAATATAAATATTTTGTAAGATTCATATGTTAAAATTACAGATAAAAGCAAACATTTACATTTTGTCCATAGCAAGAATTAATTGTAAAATTTAATGGTTAATTTTTATATTTTTGGCTTTTTCTGCATTAAATGCATACTGCATGAACAGCAATGAGAATTAAACATATGCACAATTTGTGTTACATCTACAAAAAAACAATATCCGCCAGAGATATAGAAAAAACGTTCTCGTGCTTTGTTTTGATTCCTGATTTTACCAGTAGATTTAAGTATTTTGTGTCTACGGTTTCATTGAGCAATGCAGATAGTTGTTCTGGTATCGAACTAATGTGTTCTGGTAATTCCAATAGGTTTATTGCTAAATAAAGTTTTCTATATAGCAGGTTTTTTTGTCTCATTTAAATAAAAAAATTACAATCGGTTTTTACAGACCCGTACCGAATCAACAATCCAGGTTGAACGGATTTAGCTTGCTCTTCGTATTGTTCTAGATAACTTGAAGACAACATGTCGTTATCTACCCCGAGGAGTTTTCGTTGCCCACTGCGACTTTAACGAATGCTAACTGGCTATTCTCTTCTTACAAATCGCTGCACCATCCTTCTAGGATCGCAGAACATGACCGCATATTCGCTATACTTTTACTTCATGGACGACATCAGAAGTTTTCCCAACGGTTATATGTCAACACATCATAAGGCTTGTTCAGTTTTCGGCATTTGCAAGATATTTTGACCTTAAGAGAGGGCACACTGATCATAAGTGACAAGGGATCCGAGAAATAAGAAGCTCTTCATCTCTTTAAATGTGTGGTCACTACTTAAATCACTTACGTTTTTAAAAATTGTGATTCTATTACAAAGATGTCATTTGCGTATCGCAGACCATGTTTGGGCTGACGGTATCAGATAGTGCCCTGAGGTGTTTCATTTTTACGAAAGATTTTTTATTCACTCATCTGGAATATAGAGCCAGAACTGTTTAGGAGAGATGAATTTTGCCATCGTTGTAAAGTTGCTTGGTTTCGGCCTAATATAAGAATCTGCGAATCTAAATTTGAATTCTGGAATATAGAGCCAGAATTGTTTAAAAGAGATGAATTTTGCCACCGTTGCAAGGTAGTTTGGTTTAGGCCTAATATGAGAATCTACGAATCTAAATTTAAATTCCAAATTAAAAAGTTCGGCCGTAACATCATGCTGCAGTGACCAAACTTCAGAAATTCTTTATTCCAAACTAAATATTAAACTTCGTATGGACACATTGTTTTAGTGAATTACAAAATATAGAAACCGCAGGCAAATTTCTAGTGTAATCAAATTTAGATATGCTCATTTCTCATGTAAGGTAGAACTAACTGTTTTTTACGATACTTTTTAACAATGATTTAACCATCAGTGAAACATTTATTAAAATAAAAATTAAACAAAATAAAAAATGTCTCACTCTGTCTCTAACTTGAAACGTCATACTTTACGCCATTGTCATTCAAATCAAAGACACTTATTTTCTGGAATCATGTTCGGATTAATTGTCTTTCTGCTCATGCTGTCGTGTATTGTTATTGACCTTGCGAGCTCGTTCTATATAGATGTTGCGATTATAGGTAAAATTCGTTGGCATTATCAATAAAGTGCAACTAATGATAAATTTCCTTTCCATAAACCTCCGGTTTGGGAATCTTACCCGATATCTTTCGATTCAACTGCCCCAAAATAAATGTTTGTGTAATATTTGTTTACCCTTGGCAATATATTGAAGTAATGGGCCGAATACAAATAGGCACCCATTACAATTCCTATGATATTGGATTATTGTTTGGAGCGTACAGATTAAATAAACTTTTTCAAGGGTACTAATATAATACCAACCGTTATTTTAGTATTACTTGGAAAAATTAATGATTGAAATTCTTATGTATCATTTGGCTCCTTATACTTTTACTTCGGTTATGTTATGTTTTGTAATTCTTCGAATTTTATAATAATAATTTGGATTTACCTTATCGTTTAAGCTAAACATTTTTTATTTTCAATACGATAAAGTCAATGTAAGGTGAAACCGTCTGGCTTTTTCTGAGTTTATTGTGGTTTGGAATAAAACTTACTTTGAATTTTATGTACCAACAATTTTAGATTTTGAACGAGCTTTTCACCACAAATAGATATAAATTTTCATACAATATGTTGGAGCACACTAAAATTTTTTTGCCTCAGTTAGCTTATATTTGAACAAACTACTGTGTTTTAAATTTCATTTAAAATTTTAGCTTTAACACACAAAGTGCAGTAAATATTTGTTCTGGAAAGCAGAACTCATTCAAACTTTAATATCTTGTTGGTAAAATGGTTACAGGGTATTTATTTAGATTCTTATATTGCATCTCGTTTTGTGATAAAACTACTTTTTTTGTGGTATGCATTAATGTATTTTTAAAAACTTTTGGTTCTCCTATAAATTTAAATTATTTTGTAAACAAAAGTTGATCTATATTTAAAACTTTTTACCCAACATTTAACATAAATTTACGTTAGATTAATAACACGTAATGTATATACGATAGGTGCGAGCATAAAATACGTTAGAAATCAATTTTCATAATATAAACAAATAATTTAATTTACGTAGGTAATTAATTTTAATTTTTATTTAGAAATAAATTAAAATATCCAATAAACCAATCATGAAATCTATATTATCTACAACAAAAATAAAAATTTATATATATATATATATATATATATATATATATATATATATATATATATATATATATATATATATATAAATTTTAGAGTCTATTTTGATTTAAATAAATAAAAATGGATATTGGAATTTTTATTACATTTCAATATTACTATTTCAGAGTGACTTGCGCGTTTTTCGAAAAATAATATTTCAGCTCTTCTTAAAAAAAAAAATAAATAAACACAAGAAAAGATTAATCCAAATAAAATAAATCTAATTTATTATTGTTTTGTAATACAATAGTTTTATTTATGCAATTAAATAAATATTAATGGATTTTGAGTTGAGTGAAAATTATGGTGTACTTATCTCACATTATAATTTAATTCATTTACCATTCATTGATTGTCTAACTTTTTTAGTTAGCTGTTTCTGATTATTTCTGGGGATCTTTTGAATCTCCAAATTTTATAGTCCTTGATGGAGTTTTAATTTAAAACAGTCTTTGAAATTTTTTCAGTAGCCACACAAATTCGATTGCCCAAACCATGAAATCTTTTTTTGATTTGATTAAAACACCTCACTATTATATGACAATCTTTCGATGGCATGCATTTCATTGAAGTTCGTTTAGTTGGCTTTTATATGGGATTAACAACCTTGGTGTTAATCGATATCCACTGTCCTCTAGTAGACAAACAGAACCTCTAAATTACGCCAATTTTGAGCAAACTTCATTGCGTTTCCAAATCCTGCTATTGTGAGTACTTCCTGGCCATTAGACATCCAGGCACGTATGTTTTTGATCTGAATAGCAAGTACCTTGTTTATTAAAGTTTAATAATAAAGGGCATCACTTTCTATAATAAAAATTATTTGGAAACTATCTTTACAATTAAGTTAAAACTATTTTATATATAAATAATACTGTTAAAGAAGCCTTTTTATGTATATTTTTTGGTAAAATTCGCTTTTGTATCGTCTGCAGACTAATAAATGCTCAAAACTTTCAGTACCCTGATCAGTGTCTATATAACATATCAAAGTCATTGGGTTCAAAAAATGAAAAAAAAGGTTGCTTCATTTATGTCAGTGAATCAGTATCTTAATTGATTGATAGTAATATCAAACGAAAAATTGAATACTGATATTTAAATATAGTTTATTATGTTCAATGCTAAAATCAAATAACATGGTGTTACCTTACATCGTCCTTGATTTATATTTTCCAAAATTTTGCAAGTAATATTATAACTCTAAAGTTATACATTTAAAAATATAAATAATAAAGCTTCATCCCTGCTTTCTGGAAAAATTTTACTTTGCAATATTATTATAATTAAAGAAATTACTGATTCAAAATTATATCGGACAAACTATACCAACCAATCAAAATGCGAAAGTCATTAAAAGTAATTTTAAAAAATTTTAAAATTAATTTTTATCTATTGATTAACTGCTGTAGCTTAATTCAACGTTTGCAACCCTAAGACTTTGAGTACAGAGAATATAAATGCGTTGATTGTATCATATTGATTGATTGATGAGGCTGTGAGACCAAGCACTCGTCAAGTGTTCCAGTTCAAGTGTTCCAGACCAGTCCTGTTTTGAACACATAAGATAGAAACACTAATTTTCTATTAACTTAGCTAATTTTTTTGATTTAAAATGAAATAATAAAAAAAAAAATTCACTATTCCCACAGCATCTAATTTATATACACTTTATTTGACACAAAATTTTAAAATTTATACAATTTAGATTTAAAAAAATTGACTGGACATTACAAATCAATTGAATTAACCGTTTTATGACAAATACGTGATAAAATCGCCGAAAATCTAATTCATGTACACTTTATTTGACACAAAACTTTAAAATTAATTTAAATTAGATTTTATAAAATGTATTAACCATTACAGATCAATTAAATTAACCATTTTATGACATACCTACTTACATATTTTTAAAAAATAGTTGAGAAAAAGTTACTTTCCTTTTTTGGCAAAACGATTTTTTTTAACCGTCCAGAGTTTCCAAACAATATTATTTTTTCCCTGTATCTTAAGCAGAGATTTGTTAAATATCACAATAGCGTTTGGCACTGTTGATCATAATATTGCCGGTTTTATCTTTCTGGTGTAGTCGTCAAGCAGTAATAATTGCGAATTGTGGAAACGTGAATCTTAATTTAGATTCATTATCATTTTTCTTCAGATGAAAATAAAGTTTTATTTCAAAAGTAATTGATTCGCGATGTAAGTTATAGGAACTCAAAAGTTTAATTTTTTGTTGAATAACTACAAGGTTACACATTCAAAACAGTTTTCCACAATTATGGACTATAATTTTGCCAACAAAGAAAAGTAATTTTTGCTCAACTATTTTTTTTTTAAATATGTACAGTTTAAAGAAAACGGAGAGCAGAAAAAATGTATTTCAAGTAATTTTTGTGGAAAATTTTTGCAGGAATTTACTGTTTTAATTTGAAGTCTCCAATAGATGCATCAAATTTTATAATGAGTGCTGCAAATGTTGGTTAACTACTACTTTACCTTGAATTAGAAATTTCGCTTTTTCGTTCAAAGTTTTTCAAGTTTATGTAATTTTACTTATAGTCTTTTTACTTATAGTGGACACAGAAATTAAAAACGGATTTAATTATCTATACGTAATTTTTAAAAAAAAAGCTCTATGACACCAAAAGTTTATATAATCATTTATCGATAGTTTAAAATAGATTTCCTAATTGATTCTTTAAATTTTGATATTTTCCTGTAGATGATAATATAGTTTGGATACTGTTTTGATACTCCAGGTAGCAACTCATCCTGAATTTATCTCCAATTGGTAGGCATACAATTCCATGCATGTAATTGTTTTACTAGAAAGTCTATTCTCCTTAGTGAAGCATAAATATCTCTTTTGCTTTTTTTAGGAGGTCACTTGTCGGTGTCATAGACTATTAGGTTATATCCTAAATGTTAAGCATATTTACAAAATTTCATTTGTCATCAGAAACTGAATAGAAATTGCGACATTTTCATCAGCTTTTGGGTTAATTTTGCATTTATTTACCTAACTATAGGGCTAAAGGTATGGCTGCCTGTGCGGTCAATCATTATCTATCGAGTGTGTTCGTTAAATTTTACTTCTGCTGACGTATTGAAATTAACTATCGACCTAGGTAATTTACAGATTTCTGTCATTTTGATATACCGATTTCATTCTTGTAGTTGTTGAAACTTTTATATCAGAATTAAGTGATTCCCTTGTAGCAGATCGTTCGAAAAATAAAATTTTACTTGTTGATATCAATTTTGACTTATTTAAAGATTCGCAGTTGAAGGATGATTACTTGCTGTTTTGTGGGTCTTTTGGTTAGGGTTCCATCTTGAATAGCGTTACTAGACTTTAAATCAACGTTTCATATTAAACGTAAACATTTTAAATTAGGGCCTTAGATGACCTTGTTAAATTTAATTAATTTTCGGAATAGATTAGCTATAATGTCTGCTAGAAATTCAACGAATGAACGTTTAAAGAATAAATTAGAAACTATTATTTCGAAAATTAAAGTTTTAGTTCTGTGCGCTAAGAATCTTGTTTCAAAAATAAATTTAGTTCAGCCACTTCAATTATCACAGTTTGAGGATGCTTTCAAGGACAGTTTTATTCATGTGAATGATGATGACTCAAACTTATTCTTTTACCCTTTTTCATTAGCCTTGCACCTAGCACATCCACTGGTATTGATGGCATTTCGAATTTATTGATTAAACAAGTGATTCTAAGTATAGTTCATGTTTAACATTCGTCTTTAATTTGTGCTTGTCCAAGGGAGTCTTTATAAACTAAAAGTAGGAGTTTTAATCGGCCTATCATAATTTTAAGTAGAGAAAGCCCTACTTTTATTTTTAACGCCGTTACATCAACAGTTAAATGATAATCTTAAGGTACCTGTTTTCTTCATAGACTTTTCTAAAGCATACGATAACGTTAACTGTTTTATTTGGGCTTAGAGGTATATTGCATTACATTTTTTCAGATCTTATTTGCAAAATTGTGTACAAAGTGTCGACATTGATAATGTCTATAGTAATGAAAAGTTGGTGAACGTAGGCATTCCACAAGGATCTGTCCTGGGGCTTATTTACTCTAATTCTTTCTTTACTTTAAAATTACAGGAAAAAATTGTTGCTTTTGCTAATGACTTTGCTTAATTGTATTCCAATTCGATGGTAGATCCGCTGAAAAGCGATATTAAATTTGACATGGGTACAAGAATTGGTGTTACGTACATGATATGATTTTGAGTATAGTAAATCAAATTTCAAGGATCATGTGGGGTTTTTAAAAAAAAAATTATGTCAGAACTTACGTAATTTTTATTATCTGCGCAATATTTGCAGCTCAGAATTTTTAAAATGTCTCTACTATGCTTTAGTTGAGTCGCACCTGCAATATGGTTTAAACTGTTTGGGTGAAATTTACCTGACTAATATTAAACCATTATTGGCGATCTAGAAAGAGATTTTATGAATTATAAATTTGTTACCTATAGGATCACGACATCATTTCCGTTGTTCTTGAAATATTGTATTTTCTCATTACGGTATCTGTATATATTTAAAGTTTTTAAGGCTTACTATATATAATGAGCGGTTATCGGGTATTTGGGAAGTTGTTTGTACCATATAGTATGTTCCGAAATCAGAATAGATTCCATATATACCACATCCAAAAAGAGAATATTATAAAAAATTCTTTGCCCACACTGCTTTTAGTAGTACAATTTAAGGCTGTATATAGAATCCGTTTTTTTTGTAAATATAATATATATATATATATATATATATATATATATATATATATATATATATATATATATATATATATATATATATATATAAAATAACACCTACAGTATACCGACAATCCAAATCTCAACTTGCACATTTGTAAGTTTCAGTATAAAATTCATACAGATGAAATTCACTGCTAGTACGATAGCTGCGAGCTAAATTCTAGTTGGTTCATATTTAATTGTGAATTTATTGTTGTACAATTGGTGCACTTAATATTTACATTCTTTCATTCACTTAATTTGTGAGTCTCACTAAACTTTTGACAACAACGTTGATTGATACATTTATACCCGTAATGGCCATAACCTTTACTTATTTGACTCTAGATCGTGCCTCTTTTAAAACGAATCTCACTTCTTACTTGCACAGTTTTTAAAAAAAATTTAGAATCTACTTTAATAAGTGTGGTCACTTTATCGGTTTTTCTTCTACACTGACTTCTTTATCACAGACACTATTTAGTTGATTTCTGATTTCTAGGACATTCCTAGTATTTTTATTGTTGCATCAATCTTCGTTGGTATTTTTACTTCATTTGCTCTAATTTTTTCTGTAACAATTGAGTAGAGTTTCTGCTGTGCCTCATTAGTATCACAGAGAGTTTACCCATAATTATTGAATTTTTTCAAGTTTTCTTATTCTCCTGTGTTTGTTCTGGTTATAATAAAACTAACTTGGTGAGGTGGCATACGCTACTGTTCTATAATATGTTACTTGTTCTGTTAAACTTTGGAGCTCGACTACTTGAGTTTTTATTTCTTCTAAAATTGTCATTAATATTTTATTTAATTAATTCATATTTTATTCGCACTGATACGGTTGATAACTTCATTCAGGATCAGGTTAATAATCACTCCGATGAAATTTTAAAGCTTCAATAAATGTTCAACTATTATATGATTAAAGATTCCACAGTTGTTTGTATGCTTCGACAAACTTTTACTTTTTTTTATTTTTTTATTAAGGGATTTTAATTTTATCTCACATCCGATGTAATAATGATCTTATAATTTCAATTATTATGATCCTAGCTTCCGCATAATTGAATGCTTTATTTTTTCATGGTTTTTTGATTTATAGTTATCACTTTATTATTGTGTATTGATGAAAATTTGTCAAACTCACCAGAATAGTGTATCCCCATTTACTGCAACCATATTCATTTTGAAACACATTAAAAAATTTTTGATAATTAATTCGACTAATTCGCCGACATACGTAATTAAACATAATTTATTGCCGAAAATGACGCGTGCACTGACCTATACTCATTGACCTTGTGCGCGCAAACACATCAACTTTAAATCAAATAGTTTTCAAATTACTGTGTATAAAAACAACAATGACCTAAAATTTTGGCCGTTATTACAAAATTACATACAAAAAACACTAAATAAAATTTAAAAAAAAAAAAAATCGGATTTTCCAACACTCAACCAAAATTTTCTATTTATAATTTTTTACTACTTTGTGTGTAGAATGAACAGAATAATGATTTTTTATTAAGATAAATCTATAGTATTTCAATAACCGGCACCGGTTGGCATTTCAGTGCGTTCAGTGTATGGTTTTATTTGTGTCGTGGAATTTTTAATTTTATATTTTTTTTGTTGAAAATGTTGATGAGATATTTCAAAATAATTTTTAATAAAAATTAATATGAAAATTTATTTTGTTTTAAATTATAGGAAATAAATATGATGTTGTGTTATTATATAATATAATAAGAAAAAAAGTGAGCTTTTCATTTGATAAAAAGAAAAAGTTTTTATAATAAATAAAAAACTTAATAAAAAGTTTTTAGTTCTTGTTGTGCTAAACTTAATATTTATAAATAATATATATGTATATATATATATATATATATATATATATATATATATATATATATATATATATATATATATATATATATATATTATATATATATATATATATATATATATATATATATATACATTTATTTATAAAGATAATATGATTAAATGGAAAATAAAATTAAAAACTAAAAATTTATAAAGTTCTAATAAATTAAAAATATTTGTTTTTAAAAATTTTGTAGAAAATTTTTTTCTCCAAAAAGAAAATGAAAAAAATAATATTGTTTAAAAATATTAAAAAACATTTATTAAATAAAAATAATAATCTTAGTGATTCCATTCATCTTATTAAAAATAATAAATTGAATATCATCAAGATGGAATTACCCTAGCTTTTATAGTAACATGCAGATGATATTAGTTGCTGGCGGGTAAGTTGTTATTTTAGTACTATAAAATATATAGTGTCCTAAAAGCAAAACGAAACCAAATAATAAAATCTCCCCTCATTATATGTATACATACAATAAACATACATACATACACAGAGCTTTCGTGAACTGTCATTATTCGTATATTTTTGATCATTTTCCAGCCGATCATTTTCCATTTTCCCGAATCAGTTCGAAAAATCGCACAAACGCAATACAGTTACCATAAAAAATATGTATCAAGGTCTACATAAAAAAAACATAACGAAATAGAAAAAGCTTTGTTAATACGACAACATTTTTACATAATATTAAGTCGTTAGTCGTGTCTTGGATTCCATCGAATGCACAGCAAAATTATGTTATATTTCGAATCAGCTGCACACACGAGTTCATCGAACTAAAATAGTATATAAAAAATAGTTTGAAAATTTTAATTTTTGTACACAAAAAAAAAACTTTGAAAAAAAAATTGTATATTTATAGATTATGTTCTAAAAATACACAATTCAAGTGGAAACTCCTTTTAAATTTATTATTAAATTATTTTTGAAATGTATTCACTCAACTCGTGAGGTGGTCAGTTATTTATTTTTTTTTTTCACAGTCTGATTTAATGTGATTTTACGGACAATTTTCTACTCGTCCATTACACGCAGCTCGATATATTTCATATTGCTTTTTCGACACAGTATCGGCTATAAATTGTGTTATGTGTGTTATGTCATTTAAAAATATGTTTTAGAAAATGTTACTCAAACAAAACAAATTCGGTGCGACCTTGTTTTTCTTTTTTTTTTATAGTATATGTGGCATGATAATGGGGGAGTGTTTTCGCGTCTATATATTTCTATATGTTTCGTAACACAACTCCAAGTGATGCCGAAAATTAAATTATATAAATATTATTCAGTTGAAAAACTTATGCAATTATTGATTTTTATGAGGTTTTTTTCTTAAATTTTTATAGTTTATATGACTTTGTTGTAATTTTTCATCGCACAGAAGTGTACCATCTTGATAAATTATAAAAAAAAATCATTTCAATTCCAATTAAGTATTACTTTTGAACTTGACCATAGTTTAATGGGTTTTTTTATTACAAAGGGTGATTCAATTGGAGCCTTTGTTTTTATTGTGATAAATTTAACCCCGATGTTATATACGAATGTCACATGGTATAGTTTAAATAACTTAAGCAATGTATTTTGCCTTCTCAGGCAATAGTACTTCTATATTTTTAGCAATAGTTATGCTTATTTTTACAAAGAAAAACCAAACAGTATTACTTTGGGTCCAAGAGGATACCAAGGTCCGGAACATGATTTTTCTAAACACGATTTTAGAAGGCAAATTGCATCAAAAAGTAGTTTGCCTGCATTTTTCTGTATGTAGTAATATCAGTCCTTATATTTTAAAGTATAAAATTAGCTCGTGGGCCAATGTGTCGGATATGAAGATAGATGTGTCATCGGTAACAAGTATAACCTCGCAGTCAACCGATACCGGAGTATCATTTAGAAAATTCAAAATAATAATGAGCGTAATATAAACATACTCCTGCGGCTGATCTCTTTAACGCGACCTTGTGAGTTTGGAAACTCAACGTAGAATTTCCCGTTTAGGAAATATGATTTTAATACTTACATATAGGAACATTATGTTTAACGAAATAAATAAAAAAAATTAAAAAAATAACTTTTGATGCCTAGTCTAGACTTAAATAATACAAAAAGTGTGGTATTTAATATAACTGCGAAGTAATGCTAGCCAACTTAAGGCCCACAAATTATTTTAACCAATATTAGTTCTAGTTTCAAGTGATTTAGAATATATATTTTGTATGACACTAATATTTTCTGCAATTGCAGTTTTTTCACTGTACATAAACTGAAAGATCTATAAATATGTTCCACAAACTATATATAATTAGACTTTTGCAGATAATCTTATACTAATTATTCAGCACTTTAATGTTGGTGACAAATTTTCTATATAATGAGTTCAGGTGTCTTCCACAATAACATCAAAATAACCCAATATGATTTGTGTGAATTAAATATTAATGTGGAACCTAAATTATATCTTATGTTCCATACATTTTTATAATTTTTCTCAAATTTAAATGATAATTTTATGTGCCACAAATTCCATTTTACATCATTTCGTTTAAATTTTTCATTAAATTTGAATGATTTAAAAAATCATAAAACGTTATACGATGTTCACCTGTATACCATAAAGTGTTATACGAGTATGTTTATTTATACAATTAAAAAATAGCTCACATAACATATTTTAAAATACAGAGAATCTGTTAATATCAAAGAGCGACCACCCAAGAAAATCACAATGAAAAATAACATTGTGGTCACAGTTGGCCTAGCTAATGATCGCTTGAATAGTGCGTCAAATTTCGTGCTTTAAGAGTAGAATTTTTTAAAATATATTAGCATTTATACTCTGGCTACGTATTCTTTAGTAATGTTCATGTATATTTTCTTATGGTGAATCACAGCCATTGGCCAAAATATCTAGTTCGTTTTTACAGTTATCGGAATATTTTTTCCAGCATAGTTCAATTATGATTCGTTTAGAGTGTTTATATTCTTTTGGTTGGCAATCTTTTTTACAATTTTTTCAATTATTGCGGTTTACATAATTTATGCAGTGATAGAAATTTTTATTTAATTTTTAAAATTTAACTACAGCTACATCCTACAAGAAATAAAAAAACATTATTATAAATACCACTTTGAGAAATTCCGTTTAATTTTATTCCACCTGATGAAGCTGTCATCCAAATCGACGGTTCCGCCCATAGTTGTAATTACACTGTTTAATTTAGAACAAAAAATTAATATTTACCTGAGGTATTAATTAGTAAGGACAGTAATTTTGAGTCTCAATTTGAGAGGTTTTGAAAGAATATTTCTTCGGAAGCGTTTTCTGATTTTAGTACTGCAATTTTTTTTAAGAGATCGGTTTATAGTAAGGTTATATAACCCGTCGTGTTTTGTAATATGTTCCATTTTGGACAGAGCGTAAGGAAGTATAGCAATATGTTTACCTGCATCTTACAGATGGCTTGTTCTCAGGATTATTTAAAGGAGTGCATTATCAAACAATTTGTAAACCTAAAAGTGGACCATCAACTTGTGGTTATTCTGTAAACTTGAATTTTTATGTCAAATCAAATTTAAAAATTATTATGAAAAATATGCAAAAAAATATATCGTCCAAATTTTACGAGATTGTCTTAGTTTGAAAATATTACAATTTTAAAGAAATCAATCTGCGAAATTCAATATATTAGCGCGGAGCTTTGAATCCTCGATTTCAGTTGGCTTAATGCTTTACATCTAAATCCCAAACACCTGATCTTAATTCAAGGTTTAACATAATATTAGGATGTCACTATTTTGAAGGTTCATTCTTTCGCTCCATTATTTCGGGGCTTTTTATTAATTAATTAATTTATTAATTTAATTAAGTATTCAGTTAAGCTCCTTTTTTTCCCCATAAATAGTTTTTCTGTTTGGTTTTTCACCAGTAGAAATGAAAAAAACATAAAATTTCAGAATTTAATCCAATATTTCAATGAACCCTCTTCTTATATATTTAAGAAAAAATAAAAACTATTATCGTATTCAATACTGAATAAGATGAAGCATATGTCTCAAGTTCAACTGCGCTACATATACAAAGCGTGTGCTTCACATCATATGACGTTAATATAAATTTTTCATTAGTAATTTTATTTTTAAAAGTAGCACAGGCACATATTTCGTCTATCAATGTCACACCTTCTTCATATTATATTATAATATAAAGACATGCCTTCTAATTACGTTAACATCATAAAATAATGTTCAGACTTAATAAAAAAAAATGTGTTTATAAATATTCAAAATGATCCATCTTATAATCTTTAAAATTTTATGATTTAATTCTAAGATTAAATTTTTTTTTTATATAAATAGAAACGCAAATAAAAATTGAGGTCGATTTGATAACATAAATTGACTGAGTGACCGCTCTAATTCTGAAGCATATGAACAGATTTATTTATAAGTTGCGTCTTAATGTCTACGAAATACTTGGATATATGTTATGGTTGTAAATAATATAATTTTTATTTTACCTTTTTATGTATCGTAAATTTAAAATACCAAATCTCCGATGTATAATTAAAACCAAATTTTGATAAATTTATGTCATAAATTATATGTATATTGAAACAAGTTTTTTTTGCAAACTTTTTTTGTTCTATAAATGCATATAATGAATCACAAATCGTTTTATAAGTTTTTCCAAAAAAAAAAGCTCAAATAGGAAAACATTAAATTCTAGTATGTGGTGGTATAACTAAAATAAATTCAGCCAGTTGTTTCATTTAGCTGGAATATAAAAACACGAAAAGTTGAATTAATTTTGTATAACTATAGACATAGTGTACAGTCGAAAGACGAAAAATACTGTATTGGCAAAATTTGAAGACTGTTCCAATTCCATTTTTTTTTGGTTTCCAATAGACCAGGGTGTTTTATATATTCATGTGGTGTTGCCTAAATATTGTGTGCTAGTTAATTTTTTTTTGTTTTTGTGGTTTAAATAAATTGGTTTCCAGTATGCTTTCACTATGGAATCTTTATATATATATATATATATATATATATATATATATATATATATATATATATATATATATATATATATATATATATATATATATATATATATTTGAATTTACGTATTTATTATACTGTAGATCCACATGATATTTGATTTGAATTTTAATTTTACGTTAATTTGATATTTATTGATAAGTTTTTTTGACTAACTGCAAGAATTTGATACTGTTTTTCTTATTCTATGATATGAAAGAAACGAGACTACAATTTCATAGTCATTCGACTCTACTTTAATTGATAAGTACTTTATATGCACATAATTTAAACAAAATAATTGAACGATTAACTAAGTCGAAAGCTTTTGCGAATATTTAAAGAGTGGTAACTACATATTCCTGTAAATTTCTACTTAGTATATCAGCAAGATAAAGACAAGCACGTAAAGTATTTAAATATGGCCCAAATCAGTTTTGTTGGTTATTATATAGTTATAATGTTAGCTACTTAGTTAGAAAATCTTCGAGTCTTGTTAAAACTATTTCCTCAAAGATTTTTGACAAAGGCCAAAAAATAGAGATGACGCTATAACTATTATAATTTTTTCTTACCATTTTTATAAATGAGTGTAATCTTTACCATTAACAAAATAACTGGAAACTCGCCAAATTTTAAAGTTTAATTCGCATGATTTACGATTTTAGATTTAAGCCGTTAAATGATTTATGTCCTCACGTATTATTTTATGTTGTTATTTGCAATGTCTGCATCGCACCGCATATTATATGTGTTGTTGCGGTTCCGAACATGTACGCGTCCAGTGGATGGCTGAACACCATTTGAAGTAGTTTTCTGAATGAGGAAATTTAGCTAACTAGTGCCGAAAATGTAATTCGAAATGTTACGAATGCTTATCTTGAATTCAGACAGTTACTAAAATAGATTCAGTTAGAACATAATTTCAATTTTCATATGTCACTCTTAAAAACAAAGTTTTGAAAAATGGAATATCTTGCAAAACATCGAGACTCTGATGAAAGAAACCATGTATTTCTATCAGTGCATGCGAATATTACACTCAGAGATCAAAGCATTTGGCTGCTAAATGGTTCTCATACCTCGAAATGAAATTAAATTTAAACCCTAAAGTAAAAGTTCAATAGAAATTAACAAAAATGAATAAACTGACCCACTAGCCTATTACATTCCTCTTCACGTGATTATTCAACCAAATAGTTTATCCACCAAGTTAAGGAGTAGTTCATGTATCGGCAAAATTATCAATACGCTATGATCTCGAATATAACAAACATGTAAAAGCAAGTGCTTGTCGACTCTAGCCAAACTAGTCTACAAAGAATTCAACTATTTGATCCGCTAGGTTTGTTAGCTCTAATTATCGTTACGGCAAAAATCTTAATACAATCCTAGTACAAAATTAAATTGGACTGGAAATCACGTCGTCCACACCGAAATAAAAAAAAGTCTACCATTTCGAGCTTCGGCCCCAAAACAAATTGCATAGGAATAAACAAACAAACGAACAAACATTGATCGTAAACTAAAATCAAACATACTCATCGCAATTACCCAAACATGTCAAGAAAATGATACAACAGATGAATCGTCAATTTTATATAGGTTCTTATGAAAAATTAATTCGTGCCAACGGTCTACAACAAATGTAAAATGTTGACACAAGCATCAACAATTATCTAGCATCGTCAGTCAAGGTTACACAAAAACTACATTTAAAGCAGAAATAAGGCTGTTTTCGGTTAACAAATTTATTTCAAATAACAATCGTGTAAAAACCTTCACTCCATTTTTAGATCGATGTGCGATCGAGTGGGGGTTATATTATTGAGGTTAAGCTTAATATTTACATCAAGCTCCTTAATATTCCGATCAACCTGAGAAAGATACTAGGTATACTTTATACTGTATTGCCTGCAGGTACGATCCGAGATCTAAACGAAATATTTCAACGGTTTATTTTACAAATTGGACAATCAAAAATAGCTTCATTTTGCCCAACTAAACAAATATATTATTAACCTCGCACTCCTAATTTCGAGGATTTATGAAATGCTTCCATAAAGTCGTTTAAGTTACATTTAAAACGTATTACCAAAGATGATGTAATGACATAAGAAGAATTAGAAATTTTGACTATTCAGATTGAAGGAATTCTTAACAGAAACACCTTTAACTCCTCTGTCAAATGACCCGCATTAACCGTAACCTCTAACACCAAATCACTTATTAACTAGTGCTCTTCATTTGGCATTACATACAGTTAAAGGTGAAACATGGGTAGTTCTTGTAATGTTCAGACTATAAAAGTACATATATTGTTAATATATAGACATAGACAAACGCACAAAGAAAAGATCTTGACGGTCTTGTTAATGAATCGTTGAAACGGTTTTGCGGCATTTTCAAAATGTATGGTAATCCTAAGAAAAGTTTATGAATGAATAATTGTGCATCCAATTCTGTTATCGTGTTGTTAATAAAAAGTTTCACTTTTTTACCCTTAAAAATGTCGCTTTTTCCCTTAATTGCTTTACAAAATGTTGAAAGATCTTAAATATTTAAACGCAGGTATATATTCTTAAAACATTGTGGGTTATATTGTGAAATATTAACTATAAAAAATAGGTTACATGGACGCTAACTGTTATTATTGCCTTTATATTTTCTTTTACAGAATTGGTCTGGTTTCCCAGTGGCCGCTGTTTAACTATTATTAGCACAAGACAATCACAATATTACTAAACTGCTCTGCATTCTGACGTCTCTTATCAGCAACTCTATTACTCCACTGTGCCACCATTAAACTGTAATCTATAAAGGTTCTTTAATATCAAAATCTATTAATGAACTAATTTCTCTAAGCCGTAGCCAGTAACAGATGGCATTAGTTTTCACCTTCTGCTAAATTTTGTTAATTATACTATATTTAAAATCTATTGAATTAATCGTTTTATGGCCAATATGTCCTTCTTGAATGCTTTTTATCATACGTTTTTTTATTGCGAGTGCACTCCCTGACTTATGCACTTGGAACCAGTTGATACTTGAGTCGTCGGATGACTCGTGTTGTTACCTTTTGGCCATTAGTGTGGATAGTTGCAAATGACTTACTCGTGGCACGATAATTGATCACTTTCACTTATGTGGTATATAATTATTTTTGTGTATTTTTTAAACACAACTTTGTGCTAGCGGAAATAATACTATTAGCAATTTGTTTTCACGGGAAAAATGCTTATTTGAAAAGACGCGTAGTATTTTGTTCTCACGGGTAAAACACTAACTTTTTCAAAAATCTAATTTCACTGTTCACAAAACAAAATATAGTGATTGAATCGACTAAAGCGTCGTACACACGCGCAATGTGCAAAATATATGCATGCACAGTATATGTTGCTAAATTGCGAATTTATCCAAAAACTGCATAACGTATTGCTATGTCACGTTTAGCTGATTGAATGTTTTTGTCGTTTTAACTTTATATATATATATATATATATATATATATATATATATAAATATATATATATATATATATATATATATATATATATATATATATATAAATAAATATATATATATATATAAATATATATTTAAATATATATATATATATATATATATATATATATATATATATATATATATATATATATATATATATATATATATATATATTATGAGCCATATAATAACACGAAATTTGAAAGCTCTATATTTAGCTAAAGAAGTTATGTAAAACGTTTAAAGAGAACTGACAAAGACTTTAATTCGATTCAGCTTTAGAATCGATAGCAGTTAAAAAAAAAATTAAAAGCGTCAATGACATTAAAAAAATGTGTGTATGATGTCGATCCTTCGAAAATGAAAAAAAAACCATTTCCATTGCTATACTTGAAGAAAATTCCTTTTGTTTTTCTTTTAATTCATCACTCAAGTTCAATCAAGCATAATTTTCCTTGTCTACACAAAACGTGTCGGTTTATATATATATATGATTCAACCAAATAATAGTTCGAATTCACATATTTCGCTTTTATATTTTTCCAAGAATTTGTGGTTAATAAAATCAGTATTAAAAAAAAAAAAAAAATGAAAAATATGTAGAACAAGATTTTCTAGGAAAATTGACAACAACAAAACGACATTCGCAAAACGAATATTTGTCAATATTTTATAAAATTTGGTTAGATTTAGTAAAAATTAAATTGAGTGTGATATGATTGAAACTGAAATGTTTTAATTTTTGATATATAATTTTCTTTTGGATTTCTAATAAAATATAATATATATATATATATATATATATATATATATATATATATATATATATATATATATATATACATATATATATATATATATATATATATATATATATATATATATATATATATATATATATATATATATATATATATATATATATATATATATATATATATATATGTATATATATATATATATATATATATATATATATATATATATATATATATATATATATATATATATATATATTTAAGGGGCGGGGGATGCAGTGGATTGGAATGGATGTTTATTGTAAATAAGAACCAATCAGTTTATAAATATATTATACTACAAAATAAATATTTACATTTTATGATTAATCAAACCTGTGTCTTGTAGAAAACCTGCAAAATGGGTTTGTACAATTTGAGCTTTATTGATAACTGTATTAGTGGTTTATAATGCAGCTTTTCCCTTTTTGAGTTTATCATAATTTTGGACTGCATTTTCAACCAGTATGTAATCAAAACTTTATCTTTCATAAACATATTTAATATAATAATTTTAAAATTAACTTTAGATAATTTATTATTTTTGTTCGAGCAATATTAAAATTCGTAACTCTGTGTGCTCTATAAAACATAAAGCTCTCAGCTATTAAAAAGTATGTACCGTATAAAATTATTGCACATGTAATATTCGCAAAACACAAAACTATACTTTTAACTTTAATTACAAAAGTATATTTATTAAATTGTTATTTTACGGGATAAAAACAAAATATATATATCCCGAAGCTTTTAACAACTTTATTAATTTATTTTTGTTTTTCTCATTATTTCGTTTTAGGTAAGTTCGTGATGGATGAATTGATTTGATATTGTATAATTGTTTTCCCATAAGGAAGTAAATATATTCGTTCTGTATATATATATATATAAAAATACGACTGATAGTAAGTATTTGTTAAACTGTTTTAAAATATATAACAAAATTAAAACCAATGTAATTTTTAATAGTGCCTCGAAAAAACCAAAAATGTTAATGTATGTAGTTAAAATATTTATTACTGCATAGTAAAATACAAAGAGAAAAAATGTTCATCAAAAGTTTTTTTAAACTTTAAATAAACAAAAATTATTTTTGAATTTTATCTGTTCTCGTAAAAGGTACCCAGGTAAATTGAGATCATCTTCAAAATCGAAAAAAAATGGTTTAATCGTCAACCTATTAAACTTAGATTCCCCTTTCGATTTGCAATAGTTCGTAGAATTTTTGAGTTCGAATTAGTTTTAATTTTAAATTTTAATTTTAATTTAATAAAATTGCCTCCTGCAAAGAATTTATCACCCAAAGTTTTAACTAAATGTTGAAAATAAAAAGAAGAGTAATTATCATTTTATAAACTCACTGCAGGGAGTTAATCGGCATGCTGATTATTATGTGGTTAGTTATTTCTTTTTCCTTTGACACATCTCATAGTATGCCTACATTTATAATATTTGGTGGTATTTTTCACATCGTTTTGATTCTTATTTATTTTGGTAAGAACTTATTTTTATGATTCTTGTTTCGATTAAAACGGTTGGAAAAAGTTATTCCAAATGTATTTTGTGTGCCTGGCTTCAACCTAAAAGTAATACCTTGCTTGACATTTTAGGTTGCTAAATTGTTTGTAAATTCATCAATTATTGTGATAGTGCTAATTCATCTTGAATTTCCAGTTCCATATATATATATATATATAAAGGACCATAATTTTTTAAACGCTTTAAAACAATCTTTCTCCTGCTGTATGCAATAAAGAAGCTGTTAAAAAAATAAATATTCTTTCAACATTCAGAAATATGGAAAACATTTATTTTTGCGACTCGATTGAATTCTAGTGTGATTTTCTAGTTTAGTGTTGCCTCGTCTTCTTTAAGAATTATTAGAAAATCGTAAAATTTATTTACAAAAGTATGAGCATCAATGTAAAAACTTTTACATAATTATTGCGTTCTTTTCATTAGAAGTGAACTCACTTCCTTGCTAGAAAATGTATTTCTTTAGTATAGGTGACATCAATTTTTTTGTCCAACACAGATGTGCTCTTGCGGACTATTTCGTATTACAAACACTTCATCGAAAAAAAATGTATATAAAAAACTGAAGAACTTCTGCACAAACATTAAATAATAAATTGCAGTGCTAGAACTTTCAGTAGCGAAATTTTCAATTAATTTTAAGAAAAGATCTGATCGCAGAACTACTGCACTTAGGCTGTGCTTACAATATTGATTATTTTCAATAATGGATGAAAATGATGAATTATTTCAATGGTGGATTATCGGATGTGGCTAAAAATTCCAGCGATATCAAATATTCTTCAGCGATTCAAAACCAATTTGCGGTACAAAACTCTTCTTATTAATCTTGGGATTAAAACAGTTGCACCAACATTCTGGTTATATCTATACAGACTCGACCATTTAACTCAAGAGGATGATATTTTGCAGATGGAGAATAGTTGCTTGGGGACTTAGGGTGGTAAACCAATTAAATTATTTTCATAAAGTGCCAATTTGCTAAATTTGGAATACATCTGCTTCAAGTAAGGCAGTAATATTGAATTGTAGAAATTGACGCTAAACCATCATACCTTACCTACTGGAGTTTTTATCCATCCTTTTAATACTAAAAATTTTTGGCCATAAGGGCTTTCACGAGTAAAATTGCAGTTGGCAAATACAACTTCAACTTAAGAGGTGTTATTTTTAAAAACTCTATTCCAGGTGATAACTTGCAGGGAGAAAAATTTGTCATTTGAATGGTTGCAGTTTAACTAAACATTTTGATGAAATATCGGTTTTGTTACATGAGCATCGTTTTAAATTTCTTGCATTAACTGAAACTTTTTAATAGTAAAATTATAACCAAGTTGTTTTCTATATCAATAATTGTTAATTACAAATTTATTAAATTTGATCGTATTATAAATTCCAGGTCTGGTGGGGTTAATTTATATTTCCGCTCGTATAAAAAATTATCTGCTACTACCTACTTTTGGTAAAGTTCTAATGTTGGTTATTTACAACCCACTTCCGCAATAAATGTTGATATTCTTAATTTTGAAATAATTTTTTCTCAGTACCTTGGCTAATATTATGAAAAAGTTATTTAATGATTTCACCAATATAATAGTATTTAGCAACCAGCGATTGCTTGGGTATCAGCCTGATAAACATACCAATACATCTTATGGGTAGATAGCAGGTATTGCTATCCCGGACCATGGCTTTTACGTATCTGGGACATACAACTATTAAATGCATCAATCAAGCGAAACGATAAAATGAAAACATGGAATAATTTGAAGAGGTTTGGCCTCTTAATAGGATTCTCTGCTGATGATATATTAAAAAGGCTTTTGTAAATTTTGGGATTCTCTGGGAGTTTTTCCATTATCAGATATTGATTTTATTAGTATTTCTGCAGATAAATTCTTTATATTTGATTGCGTCGAGGAATTTATGGTGAAAGAAGCCACTTTTACAATTAAATCGAAATCTATTGGATATGCTATTGATCTTTTCTGCCACACGTTACATTTATCGTAAACCGCAGTGATTGACAAAATCTGATTTCCCAATTTTATAGAAGATGGCTTCCATAATTTCATTCCCTAAAAAACATGTTATCTCGGACATTAGTGATATTCTTCCGATTAACCTTTTACCAGCTCTCTAAGGTTATGCAAAAAATTATGAAAATTCAGATTTAAGAAGCACTTGAAATGGTTTGACTTTTTATGTTAATTTCAGTCAAGTATAATAAACGAGGTCAAAGCACTACAACGTCACTAGTACACTAGTTCATGTTGTTGATTCATCTATGGGATATGTTAGACCAGGAGAATTTGTTTGCTATTCAGGTTTTATTGAATTACTCAAAAGCTTTTGATGGTACTCGTATTGTATTAATCATTTACAGTTGTTTGATAAAATTTCAGTTCGGACCTTGCGCTAAATAATGTTCTAAACTGAGAAAATAGTGTTCCTGACAGTAGCATATGTGCCTGCCAACTATATCTTTATTGCATGCCAACATTTTCTCTTGCATGTATTTTTACATCACTGATGTAATAAATTCAAATCAAATATATTCAGATTCATTATAAAATCAAATCTACGAAGGAATGCAAACCCATTGAACGATAATTTGCCATTGGATAATTAAGATTTGCTTTTAATTAATTTTGTGTATACTTTATCAATAAAACTTTAATTATTTACACTTAAACCTCTTCATGTATTTGCTTTTTCACCAAGTGTTGAAAATGTTTTCTAGTCAACATGACTAATTTATATGCAATACACAACTATACGAAAACTATAAATCAAACTACTCGTACTATTAACGACATAATATATCAGTGTGATGAAAATTCATCACAGTTTTCCAACAGCGTATATCATAATAATACAAATAAAACATCAGGTGAAAATTTAAATTAAAAAATGTAGATATATATATATATATATATATATATATATACATATATATATATATATATATATATATATATATATATATATATATATATATATATATATATATATATATAATGTAAATCAAGTTTGTAATGTAATGCCTTGTTTTTCAACTATTTACTTTGTAAATAAAAAAAAATACAATTATAAAACTATAAGTACTATAAGTACAATAAGTATATACGCGTAAATTAAATTAAATGCAAAAACACTAAACCTCTAAAGAGATAAATGTCTAAAATTAATAACTTAACTTCTTGATTTAAGTAAAATAGTTTATATTTTTATTAGTTTTTATTACTACTTAAAAATGTAGAACATTGCATTAAAACCAAATTTCGAACAAGTATATTTCTCTTGAATTTACTAAATACAATTCTTCTAATGTCATCATTACTTACGTTTATCTTTGAAAATGTACGGCACAGAATAATGGTTTCTTCGGTTTAACAGAATAATTTAAAATTGTAGGAAGGGCTTCTTGAAATTAGGCTGCGTTTCTTTTAAGATGTGTATTTAAAATAAAAACATTAATTTTAGGCTGTGTCCGAAACCCATGATAAATATTTGTGAATACAAATTTTAAAAACGAAGACACCCAAAGTATCACGGTCAGTTGTCATGATAATTTTTGACAAAAACTAAAACATTCTAAAATAAAAGCCAAACTCATCAAGTAACATATCAAAACCTTATAAAAGCCGAATTCATCCAATACACAGGCTGTATAAATTCTAGATTTGTTAAAGTATTAGTGAGAATTAAAACTATTAAGAAAAATTAGATTTATATTAGTGTAAAGTTATTAAGTTATTTATTAAAATTTCCATAGTAACGGAAAAATTGAAATTTTTGTTATATGGTTTTCAATGTTACTAACATACCACACCATATCGAGACTTTTATTTAATTTTTTTATGTACGTCGTATGCTACGCGATGAATTTGGCTTTTATTATAGAAAGTTTTAAGCACACTCGAATATCTGCAATAAAACAAAAAATTCTCTACTTGGTTTTGTATGTACCATTCAAAAACCATATAAAAAAAATTTGAAATTGTTCGTTGCTATGACAATTTCAATAAACAATGCACACAATTTAATGTAATTTTTGTTTTATAATATTGCTGGTTTACAAATTGTTGTATTCAATAAAACCAGTTGTATTTTTAAAGCTCTGCACATTGTTGCCAAACCATTTGTACCGAAAACCTGTCAATTCATGAAAAAGATCCTGAATTTGGAGCGTAATTAAAAAAAAATCTGACAAAATTTAAAGGATTCAGCATTTATCCTAAACATTTATCTAAATAGAGAGATCCTGAAACCTCCACTCCTTAATCAATGCTACCTAGCTACTCTATAAATTGATTATCAATTGTTTTAAAATTCTCAAACGAAACAAACTCTTCTTCAATAAGCAGTCGAAAATTGTCAAATATAAACGGGATATTTCTCATTGCATATGATGGACTTGAGGCTCCTAGCTTTGAAATATTTGGTTTAATTTATTAACTTAAATAACTTGGCCTAAAATATATTTAAAAAAATGTATAAACGAATTGTGGGGTATTCCAAGTTTCGATAGTTTTTTATGATGAATGTAGATTCTTCGGTATCTTCGTGAGTAAAAAATAATTAAATCATTGATCATTCGAATCAAAAGTTGGGTGACTGTTGTGCTTATGATTAAAGTCTCTACATGGTTTATAATTCAGAATTGCTTAAAATTTATAATTGGAAAACTTTAGGTCATAATGAAAAACTGTGATTTACATGCAAAATTGTTGATATGTCAACGCTTGGCTCTGCATCTCCTATAACAAAAGCTCGTAAAACGAAAATATTTTTTGTTATCATTTTCTGATCTATATAACATAAAATTTTCGCTCTGATTTATCTAATTTATAGATTCGTTCTGAATTATCCCACTTGTAGTATAAAGCCAATTCTTGCTCTGGACGTCCCAATCAAAATCAATGTCAATCAAAATTTTCAAAAATCAATAAATTATAATAATTTAGACTGTACTCCAATAAAAATTAATAAAATGTTTTTTACTATAGTCTGAAGGCGTCTGGATTTTTAAATAGGCCAATGTTCGAGCCAGTTTGTGTGCAAATTGTTAAATTCTATGAGGCGTAAGGCAAAGGTGTCTTTAAATTTGGTTTCAACCGTCGCCCATGGTTCGTTTAAACTTTACAACCAATCCCCTGTCTTCTGCAAATGATATGCATCGAAACCTATTAAATATAAGATTTTAAAAAATTGATAGTTGATTATATGAAAATTTGTAGATTTATATACCCAATTTGACATAGTTTAGCCAGCTCGTTTCTCTACCAATGATAAACCAGTTATTCTATCACCGATGGTTGTAATATACGAATTCTAGAATATTTTAAAATAATCAAGTTTTAAACTATTTTGTTAGAAATTGTAATTACTAATTTATAATTTTACCTTAAATTTATTATGGAACGTGGTTGCTATATCAGTGAATTAAAAAACTATTTTTTCTTTATTCTAGAATTATTTAAATTAAATTTTCGGTTTTATTTCAAATAAAGGAAATGCATTCTTTTGCAATCATTGAAATTAAACAATTCTAAGATTGTTCTTGTGTGTATCTTTAAACTTTAATGAAAATACATTTGCTGCAATGAATTTTTCGATTAAAATTATATGAAAAAACTCTCCACATGTTGTAATGGCACAATAATTCAATAAAGAAAAATTCAGATACCAGTTTAGGAATTACATTGGCATAACAATATTTGTTTCTATCAGTTTTTATATTTATTATGTTTATAATGGTTTTAATTTTCGAATCACCTATCACTTGATTAATTTTAATAACAAAATATTATACAGATTTTTTTTAAAATTTGGTAATTTAATTTTCAACACTTTAATTTGCCCTTTTGTTTATTAAACTAAGCAAATCATCTTGGTTCCTAAACATATATAAACTTAATTTTAAATAAAAAATTATAGATTTTATTTTAAAATTACGCATAGTGTTAACAAAAATAAGATTCATAATTTCTTTGAAACATAAAATTAATACAAAATTCATTATTTAAAGAGGCCCATTCTTATAAAAGCTATATTTTTAAGTTCTTGATTTGAGAATATTGAGAAATATTGAGAATATTAAATTTAAGAATTCATTCATATAAAATACATATTAAGAAAATGTCTTACTATAAGTTCTGTGAACATTTATTTTAAAATCAGAAATAAGAAAAATTTCACTAAATATTGAGTTAAATATTTCTTGAATTAGATACAACTATTTTTTTCCGTCATTTATATATATATATATATATATATATATATATATATATATATATATATATATATATATATATATATATATATATATATATATATATATATATATATATATATATATATATATTCTCTATATTTTATTTTAAAAACGTTATTTTTATCCTACTTTACCACAGAAAGAAAAGCTCATAATTATAACAAACAAATTATTTTTTTTTAACTTTATTTTGTATATTAAGATAATAAACATGGCATATACCAAAAATTAAAAAAAGCTACTCAACCCTATGAAAAAAGCTCAAAATATATTTGACACGCAAACAAAAATGCGCGATAATCAAGTTTAAATTATTCAAAACCAAATAAAAAATTACAAACGTATATGAATAAAAAAAAGCTTTCAATGACTCTCCATATATATATATATATATATATATATATATATATATATATATATATATATATATATATATATATATATATATATATATATATATATATATATATATATATATATATATATATATAAATATATACTAACACAATGCTCGAGCTTTCTAATACAACTGCCGTGGAAAACGAACTTTATATATAAAATAAATAAACTGTATAGTATACGGTAATTGTCGTTTATCATCGGAAAGCGTTCGACTTTTTTTTGTTTAACTTTTAACGTGATTTTTCCTCCTTTCCTTTAACATTTGTTTTAGGACATGCACGTACTCTACATATTTCTGTGTATGTGTGAGACTATATTTAAATATAAATCGTTTAATTTCGGTTATTTATAATCGTTGGTAATTGTTGTTTTCCTTTTTGTTCCGAATTAAATTATAAAAAGCTTTCGATGTACTGTATAATACGGAAAAACTATGCATATGTATATGAGAGGTATATTCTGTATCGTTTTGTTTCAGCACTTATCAATGTGTTTGTTTGTTTTTGTCGAACACAATGATACGAGTACATCAAATTGGCTATGTATGGTAGTAGCATACATAGATACATGCACAGTAGTTTTATTATTTTTTTTATATTTGCTTTCAGCGTATATTCACAATATGCAATTTTTAGTCTATTGTGACTTTGTATAAAGAAGGGTTGTGAAAAACAATTTTTCGAAAATTGTATGGAAGTTCGTTCGTTTCAACACATTACTTTGTATTTTATTTAGTTTTCCTGTAACAAGTTTTTTTAGTTTGGTATATATATATATATATATATATATATATATATATATATATATATATATATATATATATATATATATATATATATATACCGTTTTTACTAGTTTTTCATTTTTTTGTGTTGTTTTCCTTTCGACCATGTTTCATGACTTTTTGTATATATGTACGTTAGTCGAATAATACGACAGTTGGTGTGTTAGTAGTCGCAGTGATGTTTTTATGTCGAAAGGACTAAATATTTTCATTTTAATTATATTTTTTGGTTCAAACTTCAACTTCATGATTTTTAATATTATTTTTTATTTTATATTAATGAATCAAGTAAAAGCTTTTCTATTTTTTTTTTGTTGATTAATTTACAATTATAAAAGTTTAAAATATTGAAAAATTATCGGTTGGATAAAAAAAAAATTTAAAATTTTACTTTTATTCTATTTATGAATTTTAATTTTATATTTTTAATTTAATTTAAGTTTTATAGTTAAAGTGTTAAATATGACGTCAATATTTAAATTTTATCGTACAACGAAATTTTATATAAATTGACCGTGTGTATTTTTATTTATTTTGTTTTAAAGTGATTAATCTGTGTGTGTGTGTGTGTGTGTGTTATTTATTTTGTATTTTTTCATTTTTAATTATGGTAAAAATCAAAGTGAAATATAAATAAAATTAATTAAATTGTTTATTTTTCAATTTTACCTATATAAGTGAAGTTAAAATTTATATAAAAGTTTAAATTATATATTTGTTATATATATTTAAAAAAAAAAAATGAGGTGAAAGTGTTTGTTTAAGAAAAAAATAAAAATATAATAAATTTATAGTGAAGGTATTATAATTATCGTAAAGCTTGCCGTTAAGCGCAATATCGTAAACAAAACAAAGCCATAATGGATAAACGTATTTAAAATTATATATTTAAATGATGTATAAAATTAATTTAATTTTATATTAATTATAATGGCGGCTGTCCTCTATGGCCTTGGGGATGATAACCGCCAATATAGACGACGAGGACCCGACCGTAGTGGTGAAAAACCAACACCCGATGGATTTAGTGAACCGTAAGATTTATTTTTATTTATATGATATTATTTTAAATGTGTCGTATCTATTTGCAAAATGACCCAGTATTAAATATATAAATAACGTAAAATCAAGACGCCATAAATACGTTCGTTGAAAGACGCCAACAAATTTTTTGTTGTTTTTTTTAGCTGCATCCTCATAAATTTAACTTTTATTACAACTTCCGTATATGTATGCATTTTTGGTGTACTGTTTTATATTGTAACAAAAGCTTAATCAAATTTTATCAAAATTCTAGTTTTTTCTTCGTTTTTTTTTATACAGTTAATAGTATTTCTGGATTAAATTTATACCTTAGTGACTTTATATTCTCACAATTTTTAAAATTTTCTTACTTGGTTGATGTTAAAAATGGATAAAGTAACGACTGAATACAGTTTAAAACAGATATAAAAGCTTATTTGTAAATGCTTAATAGAATTATAAAAAAGCTTTTTCTCTAATGTAATTATTTATTTATAAATATATATATATATATATATATATATATATATATATATATATATATATATATATATATATATATATATATATATATATACATATATGTAAATATATATATATATATATAAATATATATATATATATATATATATATATATATATATATATATATATATATATATATATATATATATATAAATATATATAAATATGTCTATATAAAATGATAGTAAATACCACTCATAATAATAACAATGAAAATCAATAAATTTACACGAAGCTTTTAAAATTTATATATGTACATAAAAGTTAAACAATCAAAAAAGGAATTATATATAACTTTTAGTGTTCAGTTTTGGTGACGATCTAACGTAGTTTTTATATGTATGTGTGTATGTGTTTAATGAAAATTTACATGAGTAGTTGACCAGTAATTTGATTATTTATTTTTGGATTACCGAAGACGGATTTTCATAGTGGTGTATAGTTTACATTTTTCATCGATCTACCCGTATTTACATGGATAAACATATAAATATATAATAATATAAATATATATATATATATATATATATATATATATATATATATATATATATATATATATATATATATATATATATATATATATATTTACATAGTACCCCTCTGTGTCCTTCTATAGTGCTTAACAATAATTTGGTAAGCGCTTACCTATATGGCGTGTCGTTCTTTAATAATTTGGAGCCAGTTTTATCACTTCAATTATTATTATTTTTATGTTAGTTACATAGCCTTATCGACGACCAAAAACAAAAACAACAACAAAAAAAATCGTGACAGATCGCCAAAGCGATTAATGTATTAATTATGGTGTGCACAGGGCATTTTGAAACGTAATTTTTGTAAACTATGAAATGCGTCACTATATAGGTTCTAAATTTTCTATGCTTTGTTTTAATGTAGAAGGACACTTGAAATCTGTTTTTTTCACTACAAAATGGTGTTTAAAAATACTATTTCTCATATAAATATTATACTTGACATATGAATTTAACCAGTTATGTTAAAAACAATTGACTTCATAGTGTAATATTCTGATAAGAGGGATAAACTGTTTCCTTGGTTACTCGTCGTCATTCCATTTAACTTCTGCAATCGTAACTTCTTATTAATAGTTTACACAAATATAGTTTCAGGTCGTTGATATTGCAGTGCCAGAAAAAAATATACACTCGAATTTTAAATTTTACATAAACATAAGAATTTAAATAAACTCATTGCAAGAGCTTTTAGTAATTGCAAAAATACGTATGCATGCAATTATGTTATATATTAATACATTGTTGTGCCAAATATATTTCAAATTTACGAATAATAAAAAAACAACTTATAACATTTTTATTAAAAAAAAAAAAGAGTTGTTGATCAAATTTACCAGACATTGTGGAAGTAAAATAAAATCTAGGTCAGATAAAACTAGGAAAATTATAAATTTTTTGGCAAAATGCTATAGAATTGTGTCACCATTGAGTATAACAAGTAGTCAATTGCTATATATACTGTTGAGCTCTACGTCGTCAACTATTTTTTATTTTTATTATACTTGAACTTTTTCTAATCTAAAGACGAAAATTTTGAATTATTTAGTTGCTCCGGGGAATCATTTATGTTTATTCAATTCATTCGATCGTGGTTATATTTTTTATATTATTTATTATAGTCTTTAGAAATTATTACAGCCTAGTTACAATTAATAAAGTAGTTTATTATTTTTAGCCTTATTAATTTCGTGTGAATAAGCTTTTAATATAATGTACATTAATTTGTGTAAAACCCTAAAAAGACTAAAGCTTTCAAAGTTTTTAAAAATAGTTTTCTTTTGAATAAAGTTCAGTCATACTCAAATCTAGTCAAGGAACCTAATTTCACCATAACTTTGGGCTTTCAGTATGTTTTGTTTAACCTAATTTGCAATATAGGTTATTAAAAATTATAAATATATGGTTTTTTAATTTAGGAGAATGATTTACTTAATAATGTACTAAATAGTTTTTTTTTGCTACGAAACGATTTTCTAGTTGGGGTTTATTTAAAAAAAACTTTATAAAATGTAAACAAATTAATTAATTAATTTTTTAGCCTTTTCTTTAGCCGTGCTTTTGTATAACTTTCGTTTTATAAAAATAATAATATAAAATTCTCAATTCCTTAAATGATTTTTAATATTTAGTAAATCGTGTACAAAAAAAGCTTCTTTCATTGCTTTATAAATGTAAATTCATGTAAATAAAAATTAAAGTTAAAGTTATTCATCAGTTAAGTAATAAACTAATACTTTTTAATTGTTACATCATATTTATTTACAATATCACCATTACAAATTTCTTCCTCAAAATAAACTATTTGTGTATGTTTAATCGAGCTTTCATACACATTTCGTTTTTTAAAACGTAGTAATGTAAAATTATAATAGCTTTAAATCAGACTTATAATAAGCTGTGTTGCTTTGGTAAAGCTAATCGAGTTTCACTTTAATATCTCAAAGCAACAGCTTTTGGCTTTATGCGCATTTTAATTTTTCTGTGTTGGTTATAAAACATTTATGTCCAATTTATTTTATATACATTTAAGGATGTAAAAAAAATTGTATACAAGAATCGTGTGATTTTAAATATGATTAATTACAAATTTGAAAAAATTACCACCTTATGGTGAACACCATAACCATAAAATGGTTTAATTTTTTCTAAATCTAAAAATTTTTTGGCTTACAAATAAAGCAGATTAGGCTTTATACAATGCAATTGTTGTTAAAATCTTTTTTCGGCTTTGTGAAAGCAACACAGCTATTGAGTATTTAGTTAACACTACTAAAAAGTTTTTTCTTTACTTAAAATATATGTAAAAATGTCAACCAAGTACTAAATCAAAGCTAACATAGCATACTTTAAAATAAAAAAAAAGAATAGATAAATAAATTATATAATTACATCTTATAGCAAATTAACCAGTTGAGTGATTTTATAATCAAATGTCGTCAGGAAAACCTTTTCATTGTAATATTCTAAATATTTTACATTTTTCTTCCATAACTTTGACTACCTTTAGAGTTTCATTGAAATTACTGCTAAAGACGTTTCTGTAATAACTGGTGTTTGTAGTTTTTTGTCAACCGAGCTTTTCATATAATTACTTTTTATTAAAAATGATAATTGAAATCTTGAAAGCTTTAATCCTTTTATTATTATCTTTGATGGTTTTTTATTTACTTTATAAATGTAAATCCTTCTGAAATTATCTAAAAATAATGTAGTTTTTCGTAAAATTTAAAACAACTTTATGCTTAGTCCTGCTTTCATACAATTATCGTTTTATAAAAAACACTAATGTAAAATTCTATAAGCTTTATATGATTTTTTAAATTTTTTGGTGAATATTTGGTTGGCCCAGTACTAAATATCTTTTTTCATTGCTTTATAATTGTAAATTTCCAGTATTTCATTTGAAGTCTTTTAAATCAAAATGAATAAAAAATGTTGTGTCTAGTGAAATTCTGTCAGGACATTATTTTTAATATACATATTACATTTTTAAAAACAAAACTTAAATTAATTTAAAAAATTCATTGCAATTACTTCAAAAATATTCAAAAATCTGCTCTTAATGGGTTTCTTCAACTGGGCGTTCATACAATTCCCATTTTATTTGCTTAAACAATGTAATTTTTTTTGAATGGATCAAATCTAAACTTACGTAATTGTCGATAAAATCTAAAAAAACTGATGAAAAAACTACGTGCTTCTTCTTCATCTAAGCTTCCATACAATTCTTATTTTATGAAAAAAAATATAGAATTTAAAACTTCAAATAAGTTGAAGAGCTTATCTTTGACTTAAACGTTTAATTCTTTGGATGAATAACAAATTTTGGTTGAAATCTAACTCAAATTCAGTAAATATCTCTTTTTATTGTACTGTGCTTTCATACAATTTCTATGTTTTAAAAAGGTGATGATTCAGATAGCTTTGAGTTTGAAAATGTTACTGCATATTTAGTTAACTATACTAAACAGTTGTTTTTTAGCTTTAAAAAGTCCTTCTGAATCTAAAAAAAAAAACGTCGGGATAAATAATTATGTTCAATTATTTAAATTATGTTTTATTAATTTTATCATGACATTTAATAAAAATAACTGCGATTACCCTTGTATTATAACATCTTTGCAATTAGTGCAGCTGTAGTCAAATAGCTGCTTATATTGCTTTAAGTAAAAAAAAATACTTGTTAATAAAATGTAAAAAAAAAAATTTAATTTCATTAAATTCTTCTAAATAAATAAAACTTTTGGTATGAGTAGTTTGTTGCAAGTCATATCTGTGTTACCTGTCAATTTATTTAAAATTTATTCAAATTATACTCAACCTTAAGCCTTTGTACAAAATTGTATACTTTATAACGTATAATAAACATAAAAACTAAAAGCTTAAAATTGGAATATTAAAATATCTCGTATAAATTATGTAATTTCCATAAAATCTATCTATTGAAGAACATAAGACCAATCAATTCATAACTAAATACAACTAACAAATTTTTTATATAATATATCATAGTTCAAATATGTAGGCAGACAGCACACCTAATTCTTTCTTACATATATATATTAATATATATATATATATATATATATATATATATATATATATATATATATATATATATATATATATATACATATATATATATATATATATATATATATATATATATATATATATATATATATATATATATATATATGTATATATTTTTATATATAATATATATATATATATATATATATATATATATATATATATATATATATATATATATATATATATATATATATATATATATATATAATACATATTTATTCGAGTAATATTAAAAATATTTTATATTTTATCACAATGCTGAATCTAAAAAATATATTCAATATTGTATGTGTTAAACCGAAAGCACATTAAATACGGCCTGTCAACAAAACTTCATTGTTTTTGCTATAAAATAGTATACCTATGAAGATGGTGTAGTATGATTATTTAGGCCCACACACCGATTTAATTTTTGAAACAAATATTGCATTCAAAAATACTATGTAGGTAACAGATACGTCGAGCTTTTTACAAAAAAATTTCACAAATATGAACAATGTATGTACGCATTACATACACATACAGGTACAAAAACAAGTATTATTGAAATGATTTTGAAAATGTAATATGAATCGAAAATAAACAAGTATTTCGATTTTATAATAAAGCTTCAAACAAAAATAAAGCTTTAATTAAAAAAAAAGTTCAACAAACATGGTACACAATACATGGATTTTGAGAATTTTTGTTGTGTATCATATAACTTTAAATATCAATCTATAAAAAGACTGTTGGTCGATAGGTTGATTAATTTTATGTTTATCTATTTTTAACATAAAATTATTTTTTTACCAACAGTATGTTACGTACGATTTTGCATATACACAAAATATAATCTATACAATCGAAATTTGGTATCAATATCAATTATTAGTTGTCAGTTCTAAATTCGATTAGATGCTAATTTTGTTGAAAATTCATAAGAAAATTTGATAGCGCTCGTTAATGAGTATATCCGAAGTTCGTTAGTCTCGTTTATAATATTATACCTTCCTTGTTAAAGGTTTATCGATTGCAATTAGTTTGGAGTTGATTGTAATCTAGTTTTATCATACTTATTGATTTTTCCCGCTAGGTTGGACTGTGTAACCAAATAATGTTCTTGTTTTGCTCTTTGTACAGGTAATTAAACTACTCCCACAGACTGATCCACAAACGATAATTTGTTATCTTGCTACCTTGGCTTTATCCTTTAAACTTTTCTTCACAGCTTTGATCTGTTTGTTCTATTACGTCTAAATGTTCTTGTAAATTTCTTACAGGTAAATTTTGAACCTTTTACATAATTTGTTATTGGTATGACTCCTATTTAAATCAAAAATGTTGCTGGATCGCACTAGGTACACTATCTTGTAGAAGTTTTCTGTATAAATTTCGTATAAATCAGTGGTTTCACTGTTGTATCTTGCAAAAAATGTTCGATTAACCAGATAATTGTTTCGTGTAATTCTTGAAATCCAAACTGATGGTCCGGCTTAATTTTTTGACTCACTTTTTTGGAAGCTCTTTTAAATCCATACAAAATGGGAATGTTATAGTTCCTTATTTATAGTGTCCATGTAAGTTTCCGTTAGAGTGGATAGTTTTGTAAAGGTTGTATCATTTAAATATGAGATAGCTCATATGGTAAAATATGTTTCCGAAATTAACATTAATAATTAATATAATGAATGTACTTAAAAGCTCCTAGCCTACAGTATTACATAGAAAAGTGTATCGCTCAAATACAAAAGTGTATTTCCCAGAAAAATTTTCTATTTATATTTAAATTTGATAAATTTTTAGAAAAAGATATAATTGTTAGCGTTACCAAAAAAACACTGTTCGTTGCGGTTTATGCTATCCTCGAAAAAGTTGCGAAAAATGTACAATTCGCAGAGACCACTTAAAATGCAGCAGTAGCCAAAATTAAAATGAAATGATTGATCTTTAAAAAATAAATGGCAAAACTTATCAATTCAAATAAATATTTCATACACTTTTGCATTTTTAAATTATAAACCAAACGCTTACAAAACACCCATTTCAAGCGGAAAAATAATTGTTAAACAAAAAAAATTTTAATGTTAAAATTTTGTGCAAGATATATTATTTTTTATGCACAAATAATTTTTACGTCGAACGTTTAATTATTTTGATGGTAAAATTTTGTGCATAATTTATTTATTTTATGTACGAATAAAGCATAGGTATAGCTCTTATTCCATGCTCATCAATTTTGTGAGCTGGGGTAATATCTTCTTCTGTATAGTTTGTCTTGCATATGAAAGGAACAGAAGATAAGAAAATTTAAACTGTGGGTTCTAAGAGATAATGGGAAAAACCTAATAATCCGTTAAAAAGTAATAATGTGAAAAATGATAAATGGTGGTAAATGGATAGTTATAAATAAATTTTTTTTTAAATAATAATTTAAGAAAAAAAAACATTTCAAGTAATTGTTTATTCATTTACTTGATAATGGAAAACCCGAAATATAAGTAGTTAACGACTGTTCATTGAATTGAAAATCTAATTCACAATTACCAAACATTAATTGAACATTTTAAATGATGTTAAAATTTTTAAGCAAATTAACTTTCAATTGAGCCTTCTCATTGTGCTTATTGATATATAAATAATTAAATATATTCAAATGATAAAACGAAATATAGCCGAGTAACATAACTTGAAAATATCATCTTGTCGAACGGCAGACATAAGTAATTAAATATTTACCCATCATTAAGCACACAATTTTTTTTTGCATTCTTTTATAGTCCTATGTATAATGTCATATCAATCAAACTATAATATACACTCGATAACTACACTATACATAGACAATATTATCAATATTTAATTTTCCTATTTTCATCTTGTGCTTTTATTTATTTTTCGTATTTAAGAGTTTATCGCTATAAACATAGAATATTGGTATGCAATATAACGAGAATAACCGCAACTAAAATGTAGCATCTGGAGCAGTACAACAAAAACTATAAAGATATTGTTATCTAGTTTGTATCGATACCGTAAAAAGAATATTTAAAGGAAAAGCTACATCAACACTTTAAACTCCACTGTAAACCGACATAAATATAATAAAAAAATACATTAAAATAAAAATTGTTCCAATTCCTCTAATGTAAGGTTTCGTTGTTTTAACAAAATGGTAATTGTCAAATAATGAAAGCCGTTTTGCTCTATCAAAACTTCATTGGTTCTAGCACTAACTTTGATTAATTATATTTAACTTTTTAATGAACATTTTAATACTCAATAACGTTTTCGTAAATATGATGAAACCTATCTAGCTCAATATGAGCTTCGGTGTCTAGATTTTACTAATTGTAGTTGATTCCATGAAGCAGGAAAATTTCGTAGTTCATCTTCACCTGTTTCAGGTGTAATGCCAACTTATTCCCCCTCAATTCTATATAACTAATATTTCCGGATTGTTGATTCAGTTTTACTTAACTTTATTATATTACCTTAAAATTATATTTCTGATGCTGCATGCCATACTCAAGGTAAACCATAAAATTTGGTAAATTATAATTTTAGTACAAATTTATCTTTTATGCCGAGCCAAACTTTAGGTAAATATTTAGGTTTGGAGGTTTAAAATCTCCAAAATTACTTCACGTATATTTTTACTATTTATGTCTGATTTTGTTGCAATAAATAAATTAAATGTGAAAAAATAACAACAACTTTTTTATATATTACTTTTTTTTCTAATAACTTACCCACCTTTGTGGATACAGTAATTCGGTTTACCAAAAAATTCACTGAAAATGCCATTTACCATGAGTTTGGCACGCAGCCTAAATGCATATTTCCAAATCGGCTTACACTATTATAAGATAATTAATTAGAAATATTTACACAAGTTACACGTCAAATGATTGCACTTTAATAACATTCTAGTGAGCTTTCGATCCTTATTTCGTTATATGCATTAACACTTCATTAAAAGAACGAAATGCTTTTGAGGTTTAATGAAAAATGTACTATCACAATGAATTCTTTATTAATATAATAAACGTAGTTCTTGTTCTAGGTACAATTTACCATAAGTTTATGAAGATTTTGTATCGAGATATTTGTATTTATTCCAGATTATTTAGTATTTCGATTCAAGTAAACGAACGTGTAAACTTTAAAATTAAATTTAAAAATAAAAAACAAAAAAAAAATAGTATTCACTATAAAAATTGGATATTTCAATAAATTTTGAATGCTTATTTATAAAAATCAGCGAGAGTGGCGATATGAGATCTAAAACTTCAGAAAAAAAAACAATAAAAGATTAGATAGTAAACCGAAGGGAACTATAAAAAGAACACCACTTACGACTTCCTCAATTATCCTCGTACAACTTAATTATTATTTTTTATTAATTTTATTTTTTTAATTTTTTTAATTTGCTAACAAGAAACATACTGATAAAAAATCTTGAACGAGAATTTCCCAAAGTATCGGATTAACTATTGGATATAATATAAAACAAGATATAAAATAGAAGTTGAAGGGTGCTACAATAAAAATAAAATCAACAGTAAACTTTAACTACACATAAGCTATTTTCGAAACTTGGGGAAAAATAATAAAAACTTTAACTTAAAAAAAATTTAAAATTCCAAATATATAAAGCATAAACACAGAGTACATAAAGTCCATAGTCCAAATAGTTCGATAACATTAATTATGACACACATTGACACTAAAATAGTGTCTATCACACTAAAAAATTAATGGATACCTCTCAAAATACAATCCACATTATTCAAATTAAGAAGCCTTAATTCTGTAATTGCTTTTAATTTTTTTTCTAGTATTCCCGTAAATTTTTAAAATTTCAGGGATTTTATTTTAGAGATATGGCATCATTTTGGACGTGATTTTAGGCGAATCACAAACACTGTGATTTTTTAAATTAAAAAGATGTTATTTTGACAAACTACAATCACCACTTCTATTGACCAACAATTTCAAAAATTAGAATATATATTTATAAATTTCGAAATTTTGATAAATTTTTAATATGAATTAAAATTAACATTGATAAGATATTTGTTTTTTATTGTGTTAACGCTGAGTAAGGGGATGTGAAGCAATTTTTTTCTTGTAGTTCTAACTACAAGTTTCAGCCTCTCCATCCTAACTCTTACTTGTTACGTCCACGCGGTGTCAGTGGTAACTCGAGCAATCTAGCAAAATCGAGGGTGAGGCTAAAGGAGGTCCGTAGGTCCCTTGCAATCAATGCATTTAACAGCTATGTGATGTTAAATTCCAGAAGCATCTGTTCTCATATTGAGCGGCTATCTGGTCTCAGGAGAGGCGGCTCCCTAAACACTTGGCAATAAGTATAAAATGCATGTGCTACCTTGTACATAGCGGTATAAATTTTTACCAAAGTCTAGGAGAAGAAAACTTTGAAAATAAATCACAAAATAAAGTAATACGGCTACAACAAATAATAAAAATACTATCCCAGGTGGTATACTGGAAACAGTTAATCCACTCTTTTCTACTGAAATGGTCGGCTCCATGGATTCTGGGGCGTCCTCATATTACGTCAATAAATATTTCATAGAAGTGGCCTAACGTCTCGGTGGATATGCAATTCAGCTACAAATCACCATAATGCGAACAACTGCCTGAAAAGTCGACATTCACTGAAAAAAATGATGTTCTACTGCAAAAGCTTCATCAAATGGAAGAAACCTTAGCAAATGAAGTTGCCGAATTATGAAAAAAAAATAATTCTTTGAAGAACGACAAATTCAATGAAAGTAAACTAGAACAAGAAACCAATTGAAATGTCGAAAGAAGAAAAAGAGTAAAGATTAAAACGAGAAAAGTCACTAAAAAAGAGGTAAACTCCAAACTAACAAATATAACAAAACTAATTGGTATCTCTTTCAAACACATACAGGAGAAAACTGATCTTCAAGTTCCAATATACGTTATCCAGAGCAATTAGAAGATGAACTTAACAAACTAATAGATCACCACACAAAGTGCCGCTTGCAATAGTATTCTAGTCATATAAGGGACAAACCAAAATGTTACACACCCTAAAGAAGTGAGAGAAATGATTAAAATTACAAGAAAAGCTCGTAAAAACTGGCTCTTAAAAAGAAAGCAAACACCGGAAGCGAAGAGACTGTTTAATAATTTGGCCAATAAATTAAAAGTCAGTCTAAAGATACCAAATCAATCTGACAAAGACTTTTCTCTATGGAAGGCCCTGAAAAGGCCTATCCTACAGTTCCTTCCAATTTACAACAATGATACCAGGGCTAGTAATCCCAAACAAGCAGATCTGTTTGCAAATCATCTTGAGCAGATATTTCAACCATATATAGTAAACGAAAGAGAAGAGGAACCCATGGTGCCCCATGCAAACGTTTTAAATTTGTTTGAAAAATAAATAGTAATATATATATATATATATATATATATATATATATATATATATATATATATATATATATATATATATATATATATATATATATATATATATATTGTAACGGTTCAAGGTGCGAGTCCCATAAGTGTCATTAAAACGACACCATTGAGATCTGCACCCCGATGGCGTTAACAGAAATCTCCTAGCAGAGGCCTTGCAGCGGTACGATAGCAGGCTACAGCTCAGGGTGGGGCGTGGTGTTTGCAAGGCATGCTTAGAAGCTGGAATAACCGCAGGAAGGAGAAGACGGGAAGGCGGGGTCACTTGAACAAGTCGGCACGCAACCAGACTTGTAACCAACACATAAACAAAACACATAAACAAAAAAAAAAAAAAAAGAATCATCAAATAAATTTGAACAGTAATTGTAATTACGATAAAAAAAAAAAATTAACAGAAAACAATAGCAACGATTTTGAGAAAAAAACAACCAATAAATAAAATATTAAAACTTAAATAAATGAACAAAAGAAACAAAAAAAAATCTTAATTAAATAAACACACTTAAAACGACAAAACACAATCTTTAATTCTAATTACACACACAAAAGAAATAATAAATATAAATAATAAAATTTCGACCATCAACTGTTGTCGCACAAAATGACGAAAAACATGGCCATATTCGTAATGTTTGTCTTCAATCATCACAGAATCATCAGTTGGATTTTTATATTTTGGAGGCTTGATTATTACGCTCGTTTCGTTGCGGTCCTGCACATTGGCGATTATAAATTTCAATCCGACAAATTCGAGCTGATCAAGCTAAGTTGATGGTGTATGCGTTGATAACTATTCTGACCATTCATAGCCGAATGCAACTTGCAATGGATCGTCTGCGATTTTTAATAATATCGTTGGCGAATTTCAATCAGAATGGGAGCAACCACATTGCTTTATTTTAATTCAATTATAATTTTTCGTCACAAATCACTGTTTCAAAAAAAATTTATTTTTTTTTTTATTTTATTTTTATAATATCTCATTAGATTAATTTTTCTCAAATTGTATACTATTCCTCCTCCTGAATTACATAAAAACACGCTTTATATACCCACTCATTACCCGTTACTTATTTTGTAAACAAACAATGTAGGGGCAATGAGCAGGTATACAACATAAAAAAAAAAATTTTAAAATAATTTAAACAACAAAAAAAAATTCGGGGGGTGGACACATAAATAAATTTAATACAGGGGAACGAGCACAACAAGTCGCTCGTTACAACATATATATATATATATATATATATATATATATATATATATATATATATATATATATATATATAATCTAGCTGGAAATTGCTTCAGACTAAATATAAAAATGCTAGGTTTCTTTAAAAAAATATCCTTTGGTTTCTAAGATAAATAAGCATCTAGCCGATGAGTTGTGAGTTGAATGTTTATTTCAATAAAAAGTCGTTAAACTATGTCAATTTTCGATTTTCATAATTTTAGTAAAATATTGTCTCAACTATATTGCACAAACTAAAAAACTTCATCAAAAGTCACTCAAGGTAAAACCAGTTAACTAAAGTTAAAATTACATATGATTCTACTAGATGAAATTGAATTCGTAAAATTTAGTTAGGGTATTGGTTATTGAAGGTAGCTACGGTCAATATATATAGGGATAGGAAAACAACAGGAATGTATTAATGTAAATTATGACGTAAATCTAAATTACTGTCGTTAGAGTTGAATACGGAACTGAAATAACTGTTGAACTCGTTTTGCTGTTGTTGGATCGGTCTTGGTATTGATTGTTTTAGACTCTGAACTTTATGAATACCAAAAACATTTAAATAATCAATTTTATTAAATAACTTTAAATAATTTTAAATAAAGAGTTAAACAAGTAGTTCCAATTGGACAAGACATAGGCAAAGTAAACCAAGAAACCTTATACCAACTTTGTTAGTTCAAGACAGTTCAGTTAATATAAACTAAAATTAATCAAAACTAATTCAGATATATCAGTAAATATATCAATTATTTAAAACTTTAAGCATAATGCTAACTTTTTTTAATTGAAAAGAATCTATTCTTTATATAAAAGTTCACAAATATATATAGTTAATACTTCGTTAGAATGATAAAGAAGAATACTGTATGACTGTGTCGTAGCAATGTGACCAGGGCGACCCCTTTTTTTTGTGAAAAAAAAAATAATGAAGTGCATGGGTGAAAAAATAAATAAAAAGTCAGCGTATAAATTTATTTTAAAGATATTTAGACCATTCCCACTAAAAAGCTATAGGGAAAATATTTGATGTGCTAGTTTAAATTACAAAACAAATCAATTCATATTAAAATTGATCTGGGAAAAGGTAAAATTATATTTAACAAAATGTTAATGAAATTATTGTTATGCTTTTGTTGAAATACTAAAACAATTAGTCCAAAAACGGTTTATTCAGTAAATTTGAAAATTTATATTGTACAAAATTTAAACTGATTAAATCAAAATCGTTTACATAACTACGACAAGATATTTTATTAAAATAATTTTTACCAACGTCATTGAAAATATCATAATTTAACTAAAAATTCAAACTCAACATAAAAATATATAAAATGTTTAAAACAAAAAATCGAATTTTCTATCATAATTTTCCGATAAAATATGTATATATTTTATTTTATTTTTTTGTTTTTTTTTTTTTTATTCGGGTTAAAGACAAAATAATTTTTATTGATTGAAACATATTGAACATATACATAATATAAATTATACATAATCGTATATATAAGTGGCATTTATATATAGACGTGTAAAATATACGCGTATATTTACATTGCGGTGACCACATAAATAAAATTATTGTTTCGGTTCGTTGATATTTTATTGCATAATTAAAATGTAAAAACAAATTTAATTTAAAAAAAAAATCACAATTTGCAATAATGATTTATTTTTTGAAAACAAGATTCATTCAATCGAAATAATTTTTTGATTTATGCCAATTTTGATTTACTTAAATGCTTCTCAAAGCTAATTCATCGTATGACACAATAATTAAATGTGCTCTCGACGTTTATATAGATTGAGTTTTTGTGGATTATCTTTTTTATATAATGGTTTTAAGCTTTTATTGTAAACAATTCTTAAAAATAAAAATAATAATAATAATAATAATAATATATATATATATATATATATATATATATATATATATATATATATATATATATATATATATATATATATATATATATATATATAGTATATATTATATATATATATATATATATATATATATATATATATATATATATATATATATATATCGTACTAAGTCAAGTGTCATTCTAAGTCAGGTGTTTTGAAAATTAAATTAAATGTATTTATAAATTGATTTAATTAAAAACTTCCATCAGTTTCTATTTATAAGACAATAATCTATCTATATAAGTGATATTACAGTGATATCGTGATTTCTTTTGTAAATACTTACAAAGACAAAAAAAAAATTATATTTTGTATTTTGACTAGTTGTCAGTTTTCCCGCGTTTATGTTTACATAGCATAAATTAGTCAGATTGCTGATTGACTACATATTCACCGTATAAGTAGTTGAAGTTGCCGATAGTCTGGATTCAAACCTACTACATAGTTGTCATCTATTGCGATTTTTATCTTTATGTGGAACGCATTTTGTAAACATCACTAAAAATCTAAAAATATCAAATATAAAAATGCCAAACAAAACATGTACTATATCTACGTGCAATAATTCAAGCAAATTCAACTTCAACTAGTTTTAAATCGGAATAAATTCCGATTTAAAACTAGTTGAAGTTGAACTAGTTTTGATAAGCTGTTGCATCCAGATGTGTGGCCTGTGGGGGTATTGAACCGTGAATTTGTGGACAGACCAAAAAACGTGAATGCAGCGGTGTTGAGTTAATAAATGCTACACCTAAAAATGATGTTGTAAATAATAATATGAAAACTAAAACTGATCAAACATTTTTGTTAAAAACTATCAAAATGTTAGGGGTCTCCGTTCAAAAATCAATTTTTTTTTTTTAGCTGTAATTGAAAACGATTTTGATGTTATTATATTAACTGAAACTTGGCTTTCTACTGACGTTTTAAACGCGGAATTATTTGGATATGATTATGTTGTTTTTAGGTACGATCGTATGGGTTCTCGTGGCGATGGCGTCCTGGTTGCAATAAAATCTAAATTTTCTAGTAAAGTAATTAATATCGTTAACACTACTGATTGTGAAGTTGTTTGGGTCAAATTTAAAGTAGTCTCTCAACATTTTGCAGTTGGTGTTCATTATATTACTCCAACATCTAATTTAAACCGTTACATAGAACATTGTAATTTAATCACGAAAACCGTTTAAAGTTTGGATGATAATACTATTGTATTAGTTTTTGGAGACTTTAATTGACCCCATCTGACTTGGTCACACCTTTAAATGGTATGTTACCCAGTAACTCGTATTCTATTATCGAATCTCATTTTATTGATACCATGTCGTCATTAGATTTAACGCAAATTAATAATGTTTTTAACTCTCGGGCGCGCTTACTAGATTTAATTTTTGTTTCAAGTAACATTTTTTAGTTTCAGTATCATCTTGATGAAAATCAATATTTAGTGAAGAATGATGAACATCACAAGTCTATTTATAACTTTAAAATAAGACTGAGTTTTTTAATACTGTTAAACAGTCTTTTTATGACTATTCCAAAGGTAACTTTGAAGATTTAAATTCGTTTTTTAATTCAATTAATTTGATTGAGTTGTTTGACTTTTGCGATCTAGATAGTGCCGTAAAACGATTCTATGAGATTGTTTTTATTTGTATTGACAAGTTTATACCGGTAAGATTTAGCCGCGGTTTAATAAACATCGGTGGTTTGATAAGGAGTTGCGTTCAGCCAAGAATAAAATGGATCGGTTACGGAAGAAGTTTAAGAATCATGTTAACTCGCTAGGTTATCTATCATTCCTAAAAGTGCAACGTGAATTTAGAAAAATGCATCGTAGTAAATTTTGTCGGTATATAACTGGGTTTGAGGGTAATATCAAGACTAATCCAAAATGTTTTTGGTCCTTCATTAATTCTAAAAGAGGAACTGTTGGATATCCACGGACATTAAAATTTAGTGCTAAGGGGTATGAATGTGCTGCGGATATTAGCGCTAAGTTCTCAAATTTTTTTTCATCGAAATTTTTATTATCAGCTAATCCTTTCATTGACGAGCATACCAATTGCTCAACTGTTGGGAATTTGGGTTCGATTACTTTAGATGCTGAATTTATTTTTAAATATATCTCCAAGCTAAAACCAAATCATAATTCTGGCCCTGATTTAGTGCCTGAGGTTTTATTACGTGCATGTGCTCATTCATTAACTTTACCTCTGGCATTGATATACAATAGATCACTGTCTATTGGGTATTTTAGGCAGTTGGAAAACTTCGTATGTCATTCCGATTTTCAAAACTGGTAATCGAACTTTAATTCAGAATTATAGGCCTATTTCAATATTATCCGCTATTCCCAAGGTTTTTGAATGTATGGTTCGTGATTTATTGTTTATTGAGTTTGGTAAGGTTATTATCCCACAACAGCATGGGTTTTTTCCAGGTAGATCAACTGCAACTAATCTCGTTGAACTTTTGCATTTTGTGATAAATTCAATTGCAGATGGTTCGCAAGTTGATGTGGTGTTCACTGACTTTAAAAAAGCATTTGATAGAATCTCACATGAGATTGTTTTATCTAAATTGCGGAAGGTCGGTGTTCACTCAAACCTGCTGCTGTGGTTGAAATCTTACCTATGTGATCGTAGACAATGTGTTAAGTTCAATGAATGTCTCTCGGGTGAATATGAAACAACATCTGAGGTTCCTCAGGGCAGTCACTTAGGTCCGTTGCTATTTTTATTGTTTATCAATGATGTAGATTCCTGCATACTTTCATCTAAATTTTTGTTGTATGCGGATGATATGAAGATATTTATTAAAATTGATAACACAACTGACTGCGCACGTCTCCAGGACAATTTGGATATGTTGAAAAATGTCGAGTTATGAGCTTCCACAGAAAGGAAAATCCAATAAGGTTTGCATATACATTCAACAAAATTATTATTGATCGAGTTACTGAGTTTAAGGACCTGGGGATCGTTCTCGATGATAGCTTAACGTTTATCCAACACACTGAAAATATAATAAATAAAACTAATGCAATGATGGGATTTATGTTTAGAACTCGCAAGGACTTTAAAGATGTGGCTACTTTTAAAACAGTTTATGCCACATTAGAAAGATCACATGTTGAATACTTGTCAATTATATGGTCTAGAAAAAATTCAGCGCAGATTCACGAGTCGCATGCTTGCTTCTTTCGGGTTTCTAAGCCTTTTGAATAGGCCCTATTAGAAAGTATTTTTGTCTTGATCGTGCATTTATGAAGTCACCAAATAGATTTAATTTGAGTGTTGATAACCTTTCAATTAATTTTTCAGATGATCATCTGATTAAGTTAGATATTTATAGCCTATTCTTCCAATTTCGACTAATTCTGAATCACATATTTATATTGTAAACTGTGGCCAACTAAAAGCTAATCAACTACAAAACTGGGTTTCAGTATTCTCTAAAAGTGACTTTAACACTGCGTTTTCTAATTTCATTAAAATTCTAATTAGTCGTGTTGAAGCTTCAAAATACACTACCTCTTGTCAAATTATAAAGACATTTAAGCCATGGATGAACTCTTATTTATTTCATAAAATTGAAAAATTAAAAAAAAATAAATAAAATTAAAATTTAAACTTCAGCCAAGAACATGTGTTTAGAAAAATTTGTTAAAACGACGAAGGCAAATTGTCAAAATAAATGAGTCTGTAAGTGCTCCGGGTTTTATAACATGTGGGGTCTCTTAATGCTCAGTTTTGGGACCTATACTATTTTTAATTTTTTTTAACTCCTTTTTTGAAGTAAATCTTATAGGTCACGCCAAAGCATTTCCTGATGACTTAGCCTTGAGCTATGTGCATCTATAATGTTAGTTATAATTATGCTCTGTTACTTTTTCAAAGTGATTTATGTAACTTAAGCAAACGGTTCTATTATTATAAGCTTGCCATTAGTAAAAATCACGAATCATTGTTTTTGATCGGCCAAATATCTTGAATAACGTGAGATCTATTAAGTATCATTGTTTTGAGCTGGAGCTCGTGCGTTTAAATACTTAGGTCTAACTATAGATTCACAGTAAAATTGGAATAGTCACGTCCGTAAAATTCAAAAAATGGTATCACTGCTGTGCACAAGTTTTTTAATTTATGACAATTTTGCCCACTTACTATATTGAAACAACTATAGCATGCATTGGTTGAATCAATTCTAATATATGGTATTTTCAGCTGAGGAGGAAAATATTTTTTGAAAATTAAAGACCTCTACATTTCGCAAAAACGGATTATTAAATTGATTTACCCTCGTCCGTAAAACCTCTCATATTGTTCCATTATTCCATGAACTAAATTTATTACCACAAGGTACCTGTACATTTATAAAGTTACACATTTATACTGGTTTCTTTATTTACCCAAATATCATTATTCGTTATTTACCCACTATTGAACGAAAACATTTTTTCGATAGAGAACTTCGGACTTGGTTCCTTAATATTAATAATATTGAGAATAATTTCTAGGTTTACTACTACAAACATCTAGTATTGCAAAACTAAACTGATGATAGAAACTAAATTGTTTAAATTTTCAATTCATTCATATATCTTAAATGTCTGTTAAATAAAAACGAGTTATGTAAAGGTAACTAATTCTGCAAATATTGTAACATATAAAAACAAGTTATCTTTATATTTAACTAGTTTATCTTAATCGAAATTTTGACAACTGCAACAAGGGTGGGTACCTTAGTTTTTTCTAAAATAAAAATGTATGTTAAATTATTACACAGTTTTAGTTTAAGACATTTCTAGAAAATAACTAGTACATTAGATTAAAATTGATATATTATTTGTAAAAATGCATTTTGTTTTAGAAAAATGTATCTTAAACTTTGTTTGCAATTTCCCATCATTTATACTTTTGTAGATAACCTGTTTTAATTTAATGCCATAGAATTATTTTGTGTTACATATTAGTATGTAACATATTAGCCGCATGGTCCACATGCGGCTAAAATTAAAACTACAATTCTTAATGCAGGCTGGAAGATCATCTGGCCAAATATAAAATTCGAATTAATTTCGACACCTATACCAATTTACAACATAATTATTTGGAGTAGGTCTACCTAGGTAGGCAAAAGTTTGAAAACATTCCTTATAATCATAGATCCTGATGGCACCAAAAATTCAACGAGCAATGAAAAGTGCGTTGATATTATAAAATCAGAAATGTAATAAACGTTTCAAAGAAAAATCAAGTTCTGGAATTTGTAAAGCTTGGATGAGAATTTAATTTAAATTGATTTTAATAGTTATTGTACATTTTTTTTGTAGTTAATTTTCTATATACATTTATAAGTTTAATAAACTAAAATTTAATTAATTTCATAAAATAAAAGTTAAACTTTTTTATATTTTTTATCGTTCTGTAGTCAAATAAGCTTTTTTTGTTTTTTGATTTAAAAAGTATGAGAAAATTCATTTATGCGTATTTTCTCCAGATTCTTTGAGTTGATTTACAAGGTTTAGTGATGTGGAACTTATCTTCTTGATTAGTACGTACTAATCCTTTGCTTCGTTTCAGACGATTTTAATTTACACGATTATCCTTAGAACGTATCTTTCGTTTACACTGAAGGATGAATATATATATATATATATATATATATATATATATATATATATATATCAGAATTATTTGGCACTTTTGGAACACGACCTCACCGATTTCAATTTTTTTGCTTTTATCGTGTTCCTTGAACAAAGTAAACAGACATCAATTTTTTTGTTAAGTTTTGTGACCTTCGGTTATCTCCTTATACGGTTAAAAAATTGGTTGGGTTTTCTAAATTTTAATAATTTGTGGCACTTATCTATTGTTAGGACAAACACACACGCACACACATAAATATAATTTAAATATTGTTTTTAAATTTTTAATATTATAAATTGTTATTTATTGAACAACATTGTTAATGCCTGAAACGTGTTGGATGTCGTAAATTGCCCAATAAAATCTAAATGGCAGGAAATTACTTTTTCTGGATGCTTTTGTTGTGAACCATATAAATAGAGTAAAGTCTCTACCTTATAAAAGATATTTAAAGTGCTTAATGCCAGAATAAGCTGCGAGCAACTCTCTCTCATAAGCACTATATCTTTGCTGCGTATCATTTAGAAAACCTAAAAAACCTAAGTAGTTAACATGTGTCCGTAAAATACAGTTACACCACAGCCCCAATTGCCGTGTCTGATGCGTCAACTATTATTGCTAATCGCTCTGTAGAAGATGGATGTGCGAGATGTGTTTCATGGCACAACATTTGTGTTGAAAAAACAGTGCACCCATTAAGTGGATAAAATCTTGAAGTTGTGGAATTGGATATCGATCAGGAATAGTAACTTGATTTAAACCGCGGTAATCTCCATATGGTCTCTATATTCACCATTTTTCTTCTATACAAAATACAAAGGACTGGATCAGGAACTTTTACTTGGTCTACAAATCTCATTCGCCATCATTTTCCCGAACTCTACCCTTGCTATCTGCAGTTTGTCTGATGCCAAAAGTTGGATTTTGCCGGCGATCGGTGTTTCAGTGGTTTCTAGTTGAAACACTGGGATACTTTTGATCCCTGGGTGACTTCCGGAAATTTTGAAAACAAACGTTGAATTACGACGGGTAGTGCTGATCTGTCGATTCATGAAAGAGAAGGATTCTAACTAGTCGAAAAAGCACCTGGAAGAGTGACCATCAATGACTGCCAATTTTTGATAAACATTACATAGCCTGGTTGCAAAATCGCTGGTGATAATAGCATTCCTTAGAAGCATTAATATGCGAACTTTGACGAGCAGGTTTTTTTAAATTATTGCGTGTAATTGCTAAATTGAAGGGAGAAGAGCTTTTAGATTGTCGAAAATTTAGGTGATTGTCAACAAGCATCGACACTTCCATTAATATTTTTTTTTAACTAATTCTTAACTAATTCTCAAAATTTTAAAACAAATTTTTTTTCTTTTATACCGAAAAAGTTTTTTGCGATTTTGACAACATCAATATTGAGAAACAGTGTGTGTTGCAGAATAGTTTGAGATTGACACCGTCAAGTATATTTGTTAGAAGGAAAAAAATTTATTTCAAAAGAGAGTAAAAATCCAAGTTATTATCTTAAATAACCAGGCAAAATAGGGCATAGGAGTGAATTCTTAAATCATAGATGACCTCAAAAAATGTTCTTCAATGGTCCCAAAACAATTTTTATTTTTTTTTTCAATTTTTACGGCTGGTTTAAAAATATTGTTTTTTTTTTCATAAAACGCCATTCCTTATTCACATTTTATATGGTCCATTAGTAGCTGTTTATTCAAGAACTTGCGCGTATATAAATATAACAGCATTATGATTATGAGCCTTTAGATAAAAGAGTTCGAAACAATTTATTTAAAGCCAATTTTTTAAAAGCCTATTAATTAAAGATTTAATGTATAAACTGACCAAAAAAGTAGACCAATTTGAAAGGAAGTTTCGGTTTTTAGAAATTCTAATAATGCTTAACACCGATTTTTTTGCCATTTAAGTAAATTCCATTTGCGTTCTACATAAAGTTTTTCAGGAACCAGTCTCTTACGTGATTCGTTTTATGTATATATTATATATAAAATATAAATTTATATATATATATATATATATATATATATATATATATATATATATATATATATATATATATATATATATAAATAAATAAATAAATATGCATATATGTGTATTTGATTCAATAATGTGCCTATCAATGAAAATTTTATTCGTTTTATTTTTTTTGAGGAAATTGGAAACTTAGTATATGCGCCTAGGTACCTACTACTGTCACATTAAATAAAGAAAAAGAGAATAGCGCAGTTTGACATTTATTCTATATAAAATATTTCGTTAAAATGATTGGCAAGTAGCCAACATTTTTTTTTATTATTTGGAAACAAAAAGTAGCAGCATATTTACGTAAACATACATATACTATATAGCACACAAAAAAGATATGTTGCGGCAATGGGAAAATAGTTTTGTTGTTATTCGTTTTGATTGTTATTTACAAAGAAATCGATATAATATCTAAGGTTAAATTGTAAAGTTTTTGTACGTACGGCTAGTAAATACATGTACAGAATGTAAAAAAAAAGCTTTTGCAGAAAAAAGTTTTTATATTATTGTAAACTATTTCAAATTCGTTGGATTTGTGTATATCTGTTTCGTTTTGTTTTTTATTTTTGCGTACATTTGTTAAGTGATGTCAAGAATAAGGATTATATATAGGATTAGTTACGACAGTTAACTAATTAAGATTTTAGTTTTGAGTATTTGTATGACATTATAAACATGTTTTGATTTTAAAATCTAGTACCATCTTGGAAATTGAGCTTATGTTGCAATTTACAGTTTTAATTATTTTCCCTTTTTTGAATTATTTATTATGGCTGCAGTTTGTTCAATTGGTATTGGTATTTACAGTTTGATCTTCATGTGGTGCCAATATTAATTGTATCCTAAAATATTTATAATTATTATGCTCTTTAGGGAGAGAAAAAATCCTTTTCAATACATGTTTTCCTTTCTATTAGTCCTTGTAATCAATGTAGTGTGCTGGCAAATTATATCATTTTACATAATCAGCATAATCAATTATTTACTCAATATTTTTAATCAACCTAAAGAGGTAAGTTCACAAAATTACATATTTATAATTTGCGTAGCTAAGAGTTACAACATTAAATTCAGACATATGCGCACTTCACGAACTAAATTAAAAGGTGTTAATTAGCTCTTTCAAGCCACATAAGATGTGTTTGAATCCTTTGAAAAATTGTTTTAATTGGTTTTTGTATTTTATTCACAAACTTGATCCTGATACGTTTGCTGTGTTTATAGTAACTTCCAACTATTATGTTGTTCCATTAAAAGATTTTTGAATGTGTTAAATTGATATTATTTGTCTAATTAACTCGAACCCAATTAAAATCTAAACAATGACAAAACATAGTTTTTTATACGGTAAAGGACTAATTACAAACATTTTGTATATGTCCTATGGTATAAAAAAATAGAGCCGTTATAGAGCTATCTCACAATAATTAATTCTAGATGATAGACGGATAAGTAGTTTAATTTTTTCAATACGAACGTTGGAATTAATATCGTTCCGGTTTTACAATTTTATTCAATTGATCCATACACTCCAGATCCGTTTAAAATTCGGGACCATCCAAATTTAAATATAGTAGCTGAAGCAAATTCAAAGGTCCCGTAAAAATGCGTCGGGTACACTATGTTTTGAGTTCCTTTTCTGTGCTAAATTTCAAAGTCAAATTACTTGCTACTTCAGCTCTAGCGAGCTATTATACCTGATAAATCTTTTTGACAACCCACTGGAGACTTAAATTGGTCGGTAATTACGAAGATATGAAAACCTTCTATGTAGGCACACAATTTCCTGATGCTAAAAATTACCGCTTAACATTCTAGCTCATTTGCAGAGTAATTTCGTTTAGTCGTATCGGAATTATACGTTGTGGTATCGGAAACTTTGTTGACATTATACCTCGTTGAAACAATAATTTACGAACTCCGGTTGAACTGGCATCACACTGAAATAAACAGTTGTCTTGAAATCTGGATTACGTAAGCCCGAAGCATATACAGCGATGAATCGTCAATACCATTCCAAAATGCCCAAAAATCGGTGATTTTTTTAGAGTTCATGGAACCGGATAAGATTCAATAGCAGAAATTTTTGCAGGGTCGAGTTTTAAACAACCATCAAATAATCATTTCACAGTAGATGAAAACGAATAACTTTATTCAGCAAACGGCACATCCTCTGAGGCACAGTAAATAGACAACAGACGCTCTTGATCCGTAAAAGCGGTATATAGTCTAGACTTTTTTTCCAACGGAATTTGCCAGAAGGCATCTTTTAAATCTAGGCTAGAAATAAATCTAGTCTGAACAAATCTTCCTAACAAACCAGAAAAGGCAGCGGATATGCATCTTTTCCTGTGACTGCATGTAATTTTCGAGCATTCATACAAAGGCCTACCTTTCCAATAGGTTTTATATTTATAATGACGGGAACACCAACTTCTTTTGCTTTCTTCTATAACATTGAGAGATAACATTCTATAACATTCGATGCACTTCTATATTTATTCCTGCTTGCTTTACTGGAGAAACTGCGTAATATCGTTGTTTTATATAAGATAAACGGAACCTACATCAATCGAATGGAACGTATATGAAAGTGGGAAATTATGGTGGAAAGTGGGAAATTATGTTTTAATTCATTATCTTCATCAAATATAACTAATTTTTATTCGTGTCTACAGGTGATGTTGTTGGTTGATATAAAACGTTGATAATAGCGGTAACTAATCTGATTTTTTTGTTAAAAGTCAATCCCTGAATATAGTTGTTGTAAATCTGGTGCCACATGTAATCGAATGTTACGAGTTTTGTTGTGGTACGTAACGAGAATACTATAATATGTTCTAGAATATCGCTTTTCTGCCGATTAGCAAAAGTTAGGTAGGAAGATGATATAATTTTGATCTGACGGTTTTTAAGAATTCATGACATCCTGATCCCAAAAAACTTATGCTAACACCACTGTGTAGTAATCCTCTCATGTTATGACCCCCACTAGTAATTTAGCATTTGATCTTCTATCTAGTGCATTATTGTTTCTACACAATTTGCTTTAAGTTTACGCCGATGAACTCCCAATATTGGGAGTTCCTATTGGGTAAAAAAGTGACGAAGGAAGCGGTAAAGAAAATTTTCAGAAACTATATGATTACTTTTATTTTGAATGATTGAATCTATTTCGGCACCTCGGATTTGAGATATGTTGGAAAATGAATTATCTTAGTCGGTCGCATTTCCGTAGTGAAGTTTCCCAAATTTTTACTATTGCATTACAGACAATGTGGTTTGATTACCCGATCTTTGACACACCCATAACAAAAGATGTTAGTTTGAAGATTGAGGCAGTTTCGGTATCGACGGCCCGTATCCTGGCAGTTCCAACAAATAATCAATTGATCCTGGCATTCCGGAGGGTGTATTGTTAAAGCACTTATGTTGGTATTTTAACCACTTACGTTGGTTATTTTAACTGCTTACACTGTTTGATATTGTGGTCGATTCCTACTATAGTACCGAATTCTTAAAGGATGAACGGATAAGTGCTGATTCGTGGACTGATTTACGTGGCATTTGCAAGCATGTTTCGAGGCCATCTTCATTTCTCGACCATGTTTCCTCCCAACTAATGCACTGAGCAATGAATATTTCTATTTGATTTATTATTTTTCAGACATCTGTAAACTAAACTGAAGATCTAGACGCATATTAACGCACTAAATTCTTTTCGGATGTCATGCGGTATAGGAGACTACATTAATTTTTAATAAGACGCTGTCGAAATTCTAAAATGATTCTTTTAGTATTTCGGTTGCTTTCGATGATCTAATTCCTGATTTACATCCTTCTCAGACAAATGTAGTTGAAACTATTTATTCTGGATGATCCTGTCTCTACTTGCGCGTTAGTATCGATATGCGATGATCTGAAAATTTGTATATGGTCCGTAATCGTTTCCTTGGGGAGGAATTAGTACCGTCTTATTGCTTAAGGGCACTGCCCAAAAGTAATCATTAGAACCTGAGGGTTTAATAGGATGGTCAATTTGCATTAAATTAGTCAATATTCGAGAGACCTCAAGGTTCCGGAGATTGTTTCAATTTTTCTTTAGTTTCCGCACCCTCGGAAGCGTACGCTAAATCAATATATTCATCGGTTGGGCCGAAAAAAGTTAGATTTGCTAAATTTGTATTAAAAAAAGATTTACCCGTACCTTTAAAATTATCTTGATAATTTTACTAATGATCCTTCAGCAATAGACGTAGTAAATGGTAACAACAAATCATTTAGTGAGGTTTTTTTATTTGTTTTTGATTTCGTCGGATTTTGTCACGACCTTTTTTGACATTCACACATCTTTCGATCGGAAATATTCCCCCAAGTCGTTTATAATATTTTACGATGTAAAACCGTTGATTATTTGACACCAGTTCTTCGAACAATGTCAACTGCCTATATTTCAGCGTTGTAGAATGTTAGTTTTTGGACTGCTGAACCTGTTTTGACTTGTTTTACAGGGTTAAGGTCTTCGATTGATATATGTTTCAATTATTATTTTTATAGACTATGCCAATAAAATTTACAAACATGGCCGTAACCATTTATCTGTGACATCTATTCATCAAAACTTGTGTTCCCGGGTGAACTTCAAATGTGTTTCCTTATGCTGCAATATTGCCATTATGTTTTATTTTTAATATTACTCAAACCTATTTAGGTTTACGGGGTAAAATTAATAGGTTTTAATACATATTCAACAATATATGACCGTTTTCTTATTGAAATGTTTAGCATTTCTCCCTTAAGACCTTTAATTTGTATGTTTAAAATAGTTTTTCTCCATAATTATTTTGAACTTTAACAAATAGTGAAAACGACAGATTTTTAGTGTTAAAACGTAATTCGATACATATAATAATAAGTAAAAGCATATTTTTTAAAGAACATGTCAACATAATTTTAAGAATTATTATTTATTTTATATAAATTGATTATTTCATTTCGCTCAAATATAATAAATTGCAATAATGGTAATAAAACACTTTAATCGATAAATAGAATATCGTTACGATACGAGTATCTTCGAACAATTTTACAAAATAACAATACCATAATCATTGGATATCACACTAACCTATTTTTATTTTATTTTTTTTTTAACCAATAAACATCATTAATCTTTTTTCAACGACAATTTTAATTTTAATTTTTTTTTAAATCGATCACAATGCCAAGAAGAAAATAATTTTCAAACACTCGTAACAATGACTGGGGGTGAATAGCTATAACCGCACTGAAGTATAAATTTCCGTTTTTTTTTTGTTTGTATATTATGTAGTAAGTTTCTGCAATATTTTGTGTACCGCGTTTCTCTCTCCGTTTACGAAACCATCGAATATTTGTTGTTGTTTATGCATAAATTAACAGAAGTTTAAAAAGCATTTATCAACGTCATTTATGTTATAAAGTATAATGTATTTTATGGTTGTTATTACTTTTGCTAACCACATCCACTATAAAGATGTAATTAATAGTTAATAAAGTGGTCACTAATAAATTGCAACCTTATTTATTATATAGATGTGCGTGCATTTAAAGTGCAAGATGTAAATGTATTTGTTCATTTAAGCAGTTTGACTAGGATGCTTACATGAAATATCTATTAATCATATAAATTTTCTCCACCAACTGGAGTACAATATTAATCAGTACAGTATTAGTTGCTGAAGAATTTTCTTCAGCAACTAATACTGTACTGATTTATTATATCATTATACTGTAAAATATTTGTATACGAATTTAATAAGCAAACTTATGTATCTTTAGGCTATATGTAATCCGAATATCCAAATAAATTTGTATTTTATACAAAGACTGTGATGACATCTTAATTAATATTTTGTCATCTAATATTATTGATGGCATTCACAGATACATAAATGTAACATCCATTTAATGTCCATATACTTTGGAATTTAGATGAGCACTATGATGTTCATCATGGTAATTTAGAATTTCCGTATCAATAACTAGAGCATAATTTACATCTGTTCCTGTTGTTGTATTTTGCTAGAACGAATGTTTCCAATTTATTATAAATTTAGTGTACCAGTTGTGCACTCAAAAAACATAAATGTTGTGAGATTAAAATTTACATTTATGGCCGAGTTAACAGTATAAGTCAAACAATATTATATAATGTACATTTTTGAAGTACGTATAATCCTTATATCCCAATCAGGACTATTGAATTGTGTAATAAGTATAAAAACAACATTATCAATTTAACATTTTACAATCAACTTTATATATAAAATTAAATTAGTTTAGAATGAGGGTTTTACTATAAATTTCGACATAATTACAAAATTTCAAAGAAAAAATATTTTATGTTTTTTCAGAACTTGAAATTAATTAAATTGAAGGGATTAGCACGAAATACCTGCGCAACAATTAAACATTAAAATTATAATGAATAAAAAAATATTATTAAATTACATTCTAACGAATTGATACTCTATTTTAAAACTGAAACTTGGTTCTAGATAACACGCAATTAGACTAAATTTTTAAACCGCTAAATTAGGATAAATTTTTTAGAAATATTTATTTTATGCCAAAAAATCATTAAAAGGAAATATGTATAGTCGATTTGAATTAATTTTTTCTGGTTGACGTTTTAATCGTGAAAATGTTGAGACAAAATAAAAACATAGGCAGGATATGACAAAATGGACGAAGTCATTTTCTGACATTCTTATAAGTTACTTATATTTTATGAAAAACGATAAACTCGTTCATCTCGTTTCAATACTATCTGCACCTAAGCAAGCCTATCGGTATAAGTTTAGGAAAAATTAAAGTATCTTTATTAAAGTTCTTGGGTATCACTTATTACGTTTCACTTTACATTCGCGTTGACTCAAATTTATTTTTCATTTTTTAAACTCGTTTTCCGGGTTGTTCCAATTCTCCTCCTATTTTGCCAAAGGCTAATAACACTAATGGCCTCACGGGGAAAATTGTCAGCAGGAGAACTATATCTTGTTGGCATTAAACAGTTGCAAGCTATTCAAGTCTGCAAGTCTGGATGGCATTATTCCTGCCGATATTCAAAAAAAACACTGAGTTGAATGTTCCTTTGCTTGATCCCGACGAATACCAGCTTACCGCAAAGACTCAATCGTGCCTATAAAGCGGTCAACGTCTCAGCATGCATATTGTAAGAGGAAATCGGTGGAAACTGCTCTCTATTTTCTCTTATGTCCTATAGAGAAGTCTCTCGGATGTAAGGTATTCTTTTTAGTGATCTTTTGTGATATTATGGGTGCCTTTAATAATGTCATACCAGAGGCGATCACTCAGGCATTTTCAAATTTGGTAATGGATGTGGCACTTGGAAGCTGGATTGATCAAATGCTCAAAGGCAAGGTCTTAACGGCAAGGTCTTAACGGGGAATCTAGGTGTATCATCCATCTGTAATGATATTTGTATTATATTTGTAAGTAGAGCTAAACCGCAAGGTAGTGTATTATCCCTCTTCTTTGGAATTTGGATAAAACTATTAGTAAACCTGGCATTTGACGAGTTCTAATGTATGGAGTTACAATTTAGTGGCCCGCCTTAAATACAGTGACGAACCAAAAGTTGCTGATGAAAGTGGATATTCTCTTTCTACTAATCCCTCTGGATATCCTGGCCAAGCAAGTGGTTGCGAGTACAGGTTTAAGGCTTAAATCAACTTCTTTGTGGTCCTGTAACATTATGGGACACTCGTTTATTCTAACGAACAAAGAAATCCCCAATTCTATCAAATATACCATCTCGACATCATCCCTCGAAGTTACATTTATAACCGATATTCTTTCCAAAGAGGATTGGGGAGTAGAGCAGTTTTAAAGTCAGGGTTTATTAGCTTCTTTACAGATGGCTCGAAAATTGATGGGAAGGTCAGCGGTGGAGTTTTCTGCGAAGAATAATATGTAAATCTCTCTTTTCGCCTCCCTGATCATTGCAGTATTTTTCAGGCAGAGCTTATAGCAATCAAGGAATCCATAGACTAGATGAAGTATCATGTAATATCTGTAAGAGATATTGACATTTTTACGGACAGTCAGGCTTTTGGTTTTAAAAAGGTGATTACATTGGATTGAATTCTTTTTTGTGTAGGTTAAATTGAACTAAGCTTATTTTTGTGATTAGTTTATGATATTTTATATTTTGGGTTATATATTTTTGTTCCGTATCGTAATATTCGTTTGTAGCGGAAGTCTCTTTGGTTTGATAAAAAATGTAGGGCTGCGTATCGTAATATTCGTTTGTAGCGCAAATCTCTTTGGTTTGATAAAAAATTTAGGGCTAAAAAAAATTAAAGAATAGGCTCTTAAATGTTAAAAAAGCACTATGTATAATCAATGGTTTCAGATAGCTCGAGGTGTATTGGAGTATACTTGTACAATGTTTTTCGGTGATAACTTCTCCAGTTCCATGAATAATTCCGCTAAATTGTTTCGTCATTCTTTCATTCAAAATTTTCGAGGTCAGTTACCTTCTGTTTCTCATTTATCCTTCTGAGACATCTGTGTCTCAATAAAACGGTAACAGCAATTGCTCAAGTTTTTTTGCAACTGGAAGTTGATGAAACTTTTGGATGTCTAACTAAACTTAATGTTAGTTATTTATCTGGTCCTGTTGGACCAGATAAATAACTATTTATCTGGTCCTGTTGCTAGCGATTATTCTCCGTGAGTGTGTTTATTTCACTGGGTTTTCCTTTGGTGTTAATTTTAAATAAGTCATTGCAAATTGGATTTGTGACAGATCTAATGTTGAAAATTATAGATTTATCTCTATTTTGCTGGAGATTAAATGTTAAATCTTTGAAAAACAAAATTATTCCATAACAACACGGCTTCTTTCTCGGTCGGTCAATTGCAACGAATCACATGACATCCATATAGGGTTTACAAAATAATCTTTTGAAGATGGGTTGCAGGTTGATTTTGTGTTCACTGGTTTTAAAAAAGCGTTTGTCAGAATTTCTCAGTGACTAGTCAGTAAAACTAGGTGATTTTGTTTCGGATACACATTTTAGTTCCGGTGTTCTACGTAATATATAGTCCACAATATAATGTTTCATTTCCCAAGAATTGAGATTGTCCAAAGAAATTCATTAATTTAATGTGTCACCGCCTTTCACGCAATAATAACAATAATTTCGATCACTTACCATACGATGAGCGTTATAAACTTCTTGAGCTTTAATTATTACAATTTAGAAATGCTACTATAGTCAGCTAGTACAATCCTATACTACTATAGTCAGCTAGCAAGCTGTACAATCCGTTTTGAAAAGTTAAAAAAAGGAAAGTCAGTGCCCAATACCACGGTTCCTCCGCATAAAAAAAGATATTGCAAAATGCAAATTACATGATGAAAATGTTTATCCTTATATGTTGACGATTTTAAAAATATTACATTGGTTAAAAATTTAAATTAGCTGGGATCTACTGCAGTTATGTATAATTATGTATATAAACCAGAATCAAATATTATACCTAGGCCTGATTTTTTACTGTTAATTATATTGCATATTAACTGTGCTCTATATCTTTATGGTACCTGATGCTGATTATTTTCTTGCATCCTGAAAATCGGTTCACATTATTTTAATATTTAAAAGTCGGTATTTGTCGATATATATATATATATATATATATATATATATATATATATATATATATATATATAATGAATTTATAATATATATATATATATATATATATATATATATATATATATATATATATATTCCTTTGTTGTTTAATGTATTGTGCGAGATGTTTTGTTCCTTTTGGTTTGGAAAGGGCATTTTACTACAACAGCGAGGTTTTGTTCAGGACAGATCGATTGCAAGAAACCATGTTTAATTTATGCTATGCGTGCGGTTTTAAAAAGCATTTGATAGAATTTCTAATGAGATTATTTTATACAAATTGCAACAAATGCAATAAAAACTTGACATTAATGTTTTAACAAGAGAAACTGAATTAAAAGATTTGTGTTACTAGTGACGAACACAGGTCAATGATTCAACAATGAGAAACTACTATTATGATGAGGCTAACACTATGCTAACGGATTTACAATTTGATCTTTAAAGATTGTTCGTTAACTTTCACTGACGTCAACATCGTGACCAATTGTGTGTAAAATCGTTTGTTTGGCTGGCCACCAACAACAATCACCAATTGTAGAAATATTGTCTGAAATATCTTGTAAAAGATCTCAGTAAGGGTCAACTCTGGCTTGTAATACTGTTGATTTTTTATTTTTTATTAGTACTTTTTAGTCTTATGGTCTGCCTTTAAGTAAAGTTTCAAGAAACATTTTTCGTCGTATTATGAATATAAATGAGAATATTACGGTCAATAACGTTTGACTTTTCCATCGTTGATCTTCTAAACAGTAGTATCGACTCATTTTCTGAGCTAGTTTTTTTAATGTTTTTTTTGTAGTGGTGTAACAATACACACATACTAGGTCATTTTGATTATGTCTTTACTAGGCATAAATATTCACTATTTTGTAAATAATTTTTTTCGAGATCGTTTAGTATAAATATTTTGATTGTGTCTTATTCTTAGTAAAAACTCTAAATATAACATAGCAACGCACATCGTACATTAAAATTTTAGATTTTAGAAAAAATATTTGCGGTGTGGGCCCCAGGTAATTTTGCATTTCCCTTTATTTATTCAAGATGTTACATTTGCAATATTTTAAAATTAATCATAATTCTATTGAAATTGTATCATTTCAATTAAATAGACATCTATCAACATTAAAATATAATAAAATTTGAATTGAATTTATTATAATAATGTTAAATGCCTTGAAAATTTTGAACATCATCCTCGAGTTGGTTAAAAGCATATTATGATGTATGTTTCAAAATAATAAATCATATATTATATGTAATCAAAAAGTTCATACCCCTTATTAATATTTTAATTTTATGGATACGTACTTATACACAGGTTGACAAATGACGACATTGAACTTGTTGGGGAAAAATTGGTAAATCTTACCTTCAGAAGATCTTTTTTGTTTTGTATATTAAATGTAATATTAACTCGATTTGGAGCATATCTTAATGCCAATTTGAAAGGATACAACGTTCCGGTTACCGACACTTTGACGAGGGTACGGTATATAACAAATAATTCTTAACTACCTGCAACTGCCTCTATCCAAGAGTAACAAGATATTTCATACAAATTTAATTCTTTTAACGTGTATAGTTGTTAATTCTAATATAATAATATAATAATATAATAATATAATAATATAATAATATAATAATATAATAATATAATAATATAATAATATAATAATATAATAATATAATAATATAATAATATAATAATATAATAATATAATAATATAATAATATAATAATATAATAATATAATAATATAATAATATAATAATATAATAATATAATAATATAATAATATAATAATATAATAATATAATAATATAATAATATAATAATATAATAATATAATAATATAATAATATAATAATATAATAATATAATAATATAATAATATAATAATATAATAATATAATAATATAATAATATAATAATATAATAATATAATAATATAATAATATAATAATATAATAATATAATAATATAATAATATAATAATATAATAATATAATAATATAATAATATAATAATATAATAATATAATAATATAATAATATAATAATATAATAATATAATAATATAATAATATAATAATATAATAATATAATAATATAATAATATAATAATATAATAATATAATAATATAATAATATAATAATATAATAATATAATAATATAATAATATAATAATATAATAATATAATAATATAATAATATAATAATATAATAATATAATAATATAATAATATAATAATATAATAATATAATAATATAATAATATAATAATATAATAATATAATAATATAATAATATAATAATATAATAATATAATAATATAATAATATAATAATATAATAATATAATAATATAATAATATAATAATATAATAATATAATAATATAATAATATAATAATATAATAATATAATAATATAATAATATAATAATATAATAATATAATAATATAATAATATAATAATATAATAATATAATAATATAATAATATAATAATATAATAATATAATAATATAATAATATAATAATATAATAATATAATAATATAATAATATAATAATATAATAATATAATAATATAATAATATAATAATATAATAATATAATAATATAATAATATAATAATATAATAATATAATAATATAATAATATAATAATATAATAATATAATAATATAATAATATAATAATATAATAATATAATAATATAATAATATAATAATATAATAATATAATAATATAATAATATAATAATATAATAATATAATAATATAATAATATAATAATATAATAATATAATAATATAATAATATAATAATATAATAATATAATAATATAATAATATAATAATATAATAATATAATAATATAATAATATAATAATATAATAATATAATAATATAATAATATAATAATATAATAATATAATAATATAATAATATAATAATATAATAATATAATAATATAATAATATAATAATATAATAATATAATAATATAATAATATAATAATATAATAATATAATAATATAATAATATAATAATATAATAATATAATAATATAATAATATAATAATATAATAATATAATAATATAATAATATAATAATATAATAATATAATAATATAATAATATAATAATATAATAATATAATAATATAATAATATAATAATATAATAATATAATAATATAATAATATAATAATATAATAATATAATAATATAATAATATAATAATATAATAATATAATAATATAATAATATAATAATATAATAATATAATAATATAATAATATAATAATATAATAATATAATAATATAATAATATAATAATATAATAATATAATAATATAATAATATAATAATATAATAATATAATAATATAATAATATAATAATATAATAATATAATAATATAATAATATAATAATATAATAATATAATAATATAATAATATAATAATATAATAATATAATAATATAATAATATAATAATATAATAATATAATAATATAATAATATAATAATATAATAATATAATAATATAATAATATAATAATATAATAATATAATAATATAATAATATAATAATATAATAATATAATAATATAATAATATAATAATATAATAATATAATAATATAATAATATAATAATATAATAATATAATAATATAATAATATAATAATATAATAATATAATAATATAATAATATAATAATATAATAATATAATAATATAATAATATAATAATATAATAATATAATAATATAATAATATAATAATATAATAATATAATAATATAATAATATAATAATATAATAATATAATAATATAATAATATAATAATATAATAATATAATAATATAATAATATAATAATATAATAATATAATAATATAATAATATAATAATATAATAATATAATAATATAATAATATAATAATATAATAATATAATAATATAATAATATAATAATATAATAATATAATAATATAATAATATAATAATATAATAATATAATAATATAATAATATAATAATATAATAATATAATAATATAATAATATAATAATATAATAATATAATAATATAATAATATAATAATATAATAATATAATAATATAATAATATAATAATATAATAATATAATAATATAATAATATAATAATATAATAATATAATAATATAATAATATAATAATATAATAATATAATAATATAATAATATAATAATATAATAATATAATAATATAATAATATAATAATATAATAATATAATAATATAATAATATAATAATATAATAATATAATAATATAATAATATAATAATATAATAATATAATAATATAATAATATAATAATATAATAATATAATAATATAATAATATAATAATATAATAATATAATAATATAATAATATAATAATATAATAATATAATAATATAATAATATAATAATATAATAATATAATAATATAATAATATAATAATATAATAATATAATAATATAATAATATAATAATATAATAATATAATAATATAATAATATAATAATATAATAATATAATAATATAATAATATAATAATATAATAATAATACACACCAAATCAAATTGTATTGATATGCGAAGTGCTTTTGTTTAGAGTATCAGCCATGACCATCGCGATTATGACTGTGCATGCATAGTCTTTAGATAAATACAATTCTGTAAGTGATAATAATATAATAATTTTAAAAATATTTACGTCTCCTTCTATCCGTATACAAAACCCAACTTAGCTTCTTGTTAAGGCAAACGGTGATATTATGTCATTCCACTCAACTATTGTTAATATTCCTGTTACTCAAACAACTATCGGTTTTTAATATTTTTTTCTAAGTATTTTGAGTATTGAAAATTCGTTAAAAAATCTTAAGTGCAAATTATTTTAACCTTAATAAGGCGTTTTGACACTAAAGCTTTTTTCTTCTGCTCAAGTTAAATAACGCTGGGATTCTTGGTATTTCCAAAGATTGATTTAATTCTTATCTAAGTAATACAATTCAAATAATTAAGATCTCTGGCACCTTAAACAGTAGTTTGGTGTAACGATTAAATTATTTTCTAACCTAAAAAATAAAGATTTCGGGAGTTGCAATCGATTCAGTATTTTACTCATCATACCTTATTTACTATGTTCAAAATATTATAAGAACTTTTTTAATAAACCACAGTCTTAATTTTTGTTTGCAAATCTTCTAGTTAGCCAAAAGCTAATGGAATCGAGACGCATAAAGTTTAAACCCCAATTTTATTTGAAGCATGGACTCTATTTTAACGTCTCGTACGTATACATATAAAGCCAAATACCTACTTTATTTTTATGAAAATACGATTTTCTATACCAATAATCCACCCTTTACAAAAAGTTCAATTCAAATTTAGTCGTCTAATTGTCGGAAAAATGTTCAATTATGTAATCAAAATTTTCGGAAATGGTGTTGTGAAAGGTAGGAATGGGGTTGGTTAAGCAACAAAAAAAAATGTTACTACACAAACAAAATATTAGCCAATTTACAAGTAAAATTTGCCTGATTTTATCAATAACGATTTGTTAATTGATTTTGCTGTGCGCTATTTCCTATTCTTCATAATAATACATAATTGTTGGCCCACCTATCGTTTTTTGGGAGACTTTTGCCTAATTTTTGTGTGTGATATCATAAACAATTCGTCGTATGTATATAAATTTAAACAAGTAAATTTTGATTTTGTTGTCCCATGATTTGTATATTTGGTTTATACGTTTTGATGATTACCATAAAATTTAAACACGAAATGTTTGTGATTAATGGATTAGAAATGATAATTAATAGGATTAGACTTAAAAAATATTTTTAAATGTGTGTAAATTGGTCATTTTATTAAGGTTGCGTTTGTGGTAGTGTCAATGTGAGTATCTTTATTATATTGAACTCTTTATATATAAATGGTTTAGACACACTGTGACTTATTGATTGAAATAAATTTTTAATAATTTTTAAAATCTTAAAATATTTTATATTTTTTTTTGTTATCTGTAAGATTTTTGCACAAAAATAAAATTATTTTACATCAATAGAAATCTTGTAGGTTTATTTTCATTAATTTAATTACTTTATTGGTTGATAAGTCGGTTGCAAAAATTACAGATTTTCATCCAACTTTATAAACATATGGTTATAGCAATATAAAATCAAACTTTTTAATTAAATATTTAAACAATTTTTGCTTGCTATGCACTTCACATTTATTATTTTGCAAATTGAAAAAACTAAAACTTTAAATATCTAATAAATGGCACGTGTTTAAATAAAAAATAAATAAAATAATAAAGCCAAATTTAGATCGATTAAGTGAAAACCTTAAAAATTTAATATGGTAACATACTAAGAATCTACTCAAGCTATATTTAAACCAAAATTGATTCAAAAATTTACAGAAATGTGCAGTTCTATGAAATAACTTGTGAGCAATCACAAAAAGTGTCCAGTGCTTTTTGTTTCTAGAATCCAACAGACAAACAAATGTTTTACAAAACAATCAGAACAATGTAATTGACGGTAGAACGAAATAGTTATAGGGTAGTTTATTTAGAGGTAAATTATTATTTTAGTAAAGCTCATTTAAAATATATCTACTGCACAACATTTGCTTGCACAACATGAAAGGAGAAACCAAAAAATACAAGACCTTCCGTTGCTTCACAAGACAGCCACCTTGGACCGTTACTTTTCATAATATTTATAAGGAATGTTGCCCAGTGTTTCAAGTTCGGTAAGTATGTTTTATGTATGCCGAAGACCTACATCTATCTGTCTGTCTCATATTTTAAATTCCATCTTAAAAGCTTTACGTAGATAATGAAAGTCACTGACAAGAATTAAACTTGGGATCGCGGTGTGGTAAACTTAATGAAATTATTCGTAACTATATAACTGGAAATCTAATATATATCTCATATATATATATATATATATATATATATATATATATATATATATATATATATATATATATATATATATATATGTATATATATATATATATATATATATATATATATATATATATATATATATCGAAATAATTATATTATTTTATGTTATATTATGTTTCATTTGATTTCAATACGAATTAACAACCACGTCAAAACTAGAACAAAATTCACAAACTTTACAAATTTAAAAGCTTCCTCATTTTTCATGCCATTTACCGGTATTTATTGAGCATTTTTTTACTAAACGAAGCTTAACTAATTGTAACTCAAAATGACAGAAATTAAAAATATAACAGTCTCACATATCATATAAAATGTGAAAACTAAACTAATCGAGTGTAACTTTATATTTTTTAACTTTTATTAGGAAAACTTTATTAATTATGACGATTGATGATGACATGATTGCTTTTTTTGGTACAAAAGTTTCTGGTTTTTAATGAACTGTATATGCATCATGTATGGATTGTGCTTTTTTATTTTAAAATTTTTCAATTAGGTTATCTTTTTTCGTATGTAATGCGAAAGAGTAAAATGATATTTAATGTGTTGGTAACTGTTATGCTAATATTGAAAAAAAATTAACTAGGTAAAGAAGGTTCGAACAATTTATTTGAGATAAATTTTATTGAGTCTTTGAAATTTTTGTCTAAACTAAATTTATACTTTTAGCAAAACAATTTAACGACAGCTTTAAGCGTTAGATTAGTTGTAGTGTTTGTCAATAAATGATTATGTGCTTATAATTCAGAGAACAGTCGTTATTTTTAAAATTGGAAAATATGAGAAAGCATTTGTATCGATTTTTAAGCCTAGTTTTATGTTCTTTAAATTATTGCTTAGTTCAAATCTGATTTTTTCGCCAGTAATCTGTTTAAATGTCTTTAATTTATTTGGTTAGTCGAACCACATTGGGTATCTAGTAAAAACACCTTCTTAATTATCTTAAATTATATCATCTATATTATACCATCTATAAAAGGGGTGAGTGATGCTTTTGAATGGTGATTTAATAACGCTTTATTAGTGGATATCATCTGAATTTCCTTTGCATACTCATTTTGTTGTACCCATTTTGTATCAAGAATATTTTATTATATTCTTTTATAATAAAATGTTACGCCATGAATTGGTTTTAACACTCAAAATGTGAAATTGCTCCTCTTAATTAATTTACACCACAAAAATTATTTTTAGTTCTGTTTTCCGTTTTGACTTGTTTTGTCTCATAATGGTCATTTAGTGTGTCCTGACAAGTAGAGTATCGAAAAATTTACCAGTGCGGCCTAATGTTAATTTTTTAATCAATTGATTTTTTTTTTTTTTTTGTAAGAAGTATATCAGAGCTGTAGTGCAAAATGAATGTATCAATTGCGGCCTATCTTTGGATTGAATCAGATCAGACAATCCCAATGAATGGATTTATCTGTGGCTGTTATTATTAGTTTAGTCAAATATAATGAAAATGTAGTGGACATTTTTAATTATTTAAGAGCTTAATTGCGGTACCAAGTTACGATGACAGAATGAAAATAATTTTTCATCAGTGGGGTTTACATCGAAACTTAAGAATTATTTCTGCAAAATATTTTCCTGTTTTAAACAATTAATTTTAAAAATGTTATCCAAATCGAACGATCTCTTTTGATTTTCTAATTAAAAAACGAAGGCAAGTTTTTGCCCTAATACAATTTTTTAAATACGTTGAATAATCCTTCTGATTGGTATAGTAAAGCTTTAATACAAATTTTTAAAATCAATGAAATTTGTTCAAATAGTTAAAAAAAATTCTAATATGTTTTAATAATAAAATAGATTTTGCAAAATTAAGAATTGAATTGATTTTTATTCAATGATTGACTTTGTTTAAAAAATTCCAGTTACCGTTTTTTAAAACCTTCATCTTTTTTAGACTGCAAAATAACCTAAATTAAATATTTTTAAAAGATAACTTATAGTTTCTAGGGGAACTGCTTAGAAGTAGACATTTTAAAACTGGATATTTCAAAATAGGATTTGACAAAACGAGATATGATACAAAACTGGATATTTCAAAATTGGATAATTCAAAACGAGATAAAGTACAAAACGAGATATGGTACATATGAAAATGGGATTTTAAAATGATTTTTTGGGAAAGTTCTGGAATATGGCCAGTTAGGAAGGAACTCGGCGAGTTCTTAATCGATTATAATGAAATTCTGTATGTAGGATAAAAAATGGGATTTAAAAATGATTTTTTGGGAAAGTTCTGGAATAAGGCCAGTAAGGTTCCATACTTGAATATTTCTAAGGAGAGAAATATAATTTTCCTTCACTTAATGTTTTTTTTTAATCTTATTAAAATAATCATTGACTTGATCGAGTTTACTGTCAGTAAAATTTATCTTCAATTATTTTTTATTCTTCAATTTAATATAAGTTTTCTTCACTTTAGAGAATCTATGTAAGAAAAATTATTTAATTTTCATCAACATTTTCATTCTGCATATCGAATTTCATCATAATCGGTTAAGAACTCGCCGAGTTCCTTCCTTACTGGCTATATTCCAGAACTTTTCCAATAAATTTAAAATCCCATCCCCATCCTACATATAGAATTTCATCATAATCCATTAAGAACTCACCGAGTTACTTCCTAACTGGCCATATTCCAAAACTTTTCCAAAGAATCATTTTAAAATCACATTCCCATCCTACATATAGAATTTCATCATAATCCGTTAAGAACTCACCGAGTTCCTTCCTAACTGGCCATATTTCAAAACTTTCCCAAAAAATCACTTTAAAATCACATTCCCATCCTACATATAGAATTTCAATATAATCGGTTAAGAACTCACCGAGTTCCTCCCTGATTGGCCATATTCCAGAATTTTCCCAACAAATCATTTTAAAATTTCATTTTCATCCTACATATCGAATTTCATCATAATCGGTTAAGAACTCGCCGAGTTCCTTCCTAATTGGCCATATTCCAGAACTTTCCTAAAAAATCATTTTAAGCTTATCTCACATGTCGAAATATCCTGTTTGGAAATATCCAGTTTTGTACCATATCTCGTTTTGTACCTTATCTGGTTTTAAATTTCCAGTTTTGTACCATATCTCGTTTTGTACCTTACCTCGTTTTAAAATATCCAGTTTTGTACCATATCTCGTTTTGTACCTTATCTCGTTTTAAAATATCCAGTTTTGATTTATCCTGTTTCGTCAAATCCAGTTGTAAAATATCCAGTTTCGACCGGTACCCAGTTTCTAGCTATAAAGTTCACACCTCGCCTCTGATATACATATATACTTATGTTTATTAAACCATATACTCTAGGGAATTGTAAAATATGCCATCGACGATCAAATGTGTGCACAATACTTCACAATATGAGTAAACATTATAGCGTGTCCCAATAACTTGTTCAGATTTGACATATCGATTTTTTTAGCTCTGGCAACACTAATGTCATTAGTGTTTCTTTGACAGAAACTCAGTATATTATTCCTAGTTGACGGAATGAGTCGCTTAACGCTTCGACAAAAGTGGGAAGTGTTGGAAATTTATTTCGACAACAAAGACAATCAAGTTCCAAGAAAAGGTCGTACAAAATTAAGTCAAAACACGGGACTCACACCCAACGGTATTAAGAAGTTTGTAAATAAAGTGCGTGATACGGGCTACCTAGTCGACAATCCAACGAGTAACCGTGCTCGTCGTGTTTGTTCAGTCGAAAATATCGCCACGGTTGCCGAAAATGTGCGCCTTCGACCAAAAAACAACGGGATCAACTACCGCCACAGGTTAGTGGCGTGAATTAGCCGTCAAGGAGCTATGATTTAACGCCTTTGTATTTTTATTTGTGGGCCGTGAAGGACCAGTGTTATACGGACAATCCACAAACAATTTGGCATTTAAAAGTCAATATTGAAGCAACCATTGCCGAAATAGATCCGCACACAATCCAAAAATTGGACCGATCGAATGGAGTACACCAAGACCAGCCTCGGCTCCCATTCGAATGAAATCATTTTCCATAAATAACCAGGAGGATTGTACTTTCAAACAAAAAAATAAATTTGGAAATATATTAAGCCGTTTTTGTTTAATTAAATTTTTAATTGTGAACTTCTTACTGGGACATCCATTATGTCATTGTGTGGTGACAGCTTAAAATATTTATATTTTTGATTTGCTTCGAAACCAATAGTCTGAATAGTACAAAAATAATTATGCATAATATTGACCCGCATTGTTTAGTATATATTAAATCGATTATGAGAAATCAGATTCAAACATTTGCATATTTGCAACATCAGCCACGAATGAAATTATCTAATTTCTCAAAACTAAGGCAAGTTAATAGTATCGTCGTGTTGTGTCATATAACTAAACGATGTAGGTAAACAAAAACCAAAAAATAAATACATAAATATTACATTACATATACATAACAATATAATCGGAAAATAATGGAGAACGACAAGTTGATTCTAAAATGTAACCGCCAACAAAAGATCTATGAACAGATATCACAATGTATGTAATATATTCCATCTTTCGCCGGTTAACCTCGAATAAAAACTAACATATTCGTACGAGTAAAATACAAAAAAATAATAATAAAGCATATGTGCGGTACAATCATATTACAACATTTTATTTTAAAACTATATAAACCTAAGGGTGGGGAAATAAAAACCTACACGAAAAAGCTTAAATAATAATTGTTACATATAATATGAGCTTATTCACTATATCACCTTGCTACACTGTGAAATGTTAACTCCAAAACGGAAAATTTAGTTAATACATGTACGACACATACCCACAAACACATCCACACACAGTAATTCAGACCTATATAAAATGCTTTTGAAAAATATTTACCTGCGTAACTTTAACTGGTATGTCGCTCGATTTCATGCGAGTGGGGTGAATGACTATAATATTTCTATTATATAAGTTTTTAGGAATTATGTAAATTAAAATTATTGATCAATTGTATTATTCATATTATTTGTAACAGTATTAGTTATAGATTAATTATTATTACTCCGTATGGTTATTAGAAATCGAAATTTTTCAAAAAACTGATGTGCGATATTGTGCGATATTCGTTGTTAAATTTTTAAACAAATTTTTGAAGATTTAAGAAGATTTTGAAGTTTCTTCCTTTTCGGGTGGTTGGTGTACATTATTTTCAAGAAATGTAGTTAGATTGTTTCAATAATTTCCCAGTGATAGTATTGGTTTGGTTAATTTCAATCAAAACAAAGTATTTAAATAACTCGGAATGGCATGAAAATTGTTCCTCATGTTCTGACATAATATCCGCTGGTCTATAAGAACATGTACCTATTATGATAGATCCGTTTAATATTGACATTTAATAGGTGTTTGCAAGTTGGATACTTTTCAAAATGTTGGAAATTCCTTTTTGTTATTTCTGTACATAATATTTTGTATAAGCACTAGTTCAGACAATTAGGCAACTCCACATAGCAATTATAATATTAAATAATTGTCATAATTGGTTAAAACTATTTGACTTTCATTTCTATCCGTACACTTTTCTTATGATGTAGATGCCAACGTAGATGCCTTCCATTTCTTTGCGTTCGTCGTATACGGCTAGCGTGGTATTATTGTGATTTTTGGCAATTTGTAGTCAATGTGCGTAATCTGGTCCAGGTTGATTTGACTTTTGTACATGTTTTCCTTTTATCCAAGGCCAGACTAATGTCGGTTATTTCTCGAAGTAGTGGTTTTATCTGTCGACGTTATCTCAATATATTCAGTTATCTATCTCAAACTGCATTGTAACTCTAAGTTCAATTTCAATCATAATTGTCCAAAAGCACTGCCAAATAAAAACTTTGTGTACAATTGGATTTTTTTCTGATTGTATTTTCAATTCGTGCGTGGGTTTTAATTGGTACAAATCTTAAAACATTGGTCTTTTGCTATAGTATTACTGTCAAACCGATATAATTTATAATCTATCGATCGTTTTTCTTTCAGACTACTGTCGTTTCCTCTAGAGTAATGTGGCGGAAAGAATATTAGTGAACATTTGTATGCCTCGGGTTGGTTTATTTTTAATTAAAAGAAGAAATTAAGTTTTAAACTTTTTTTCTGAAAAGAATACCACCCCACCAAGGGTGACAAAGTTCTCTCTAGAATTCGGTTTATATAGCCTTGGATAATTGACAGCTTAATAATCCGTTTAAACAATTTGTTCTTTGTTTACATGTCAAAAGATAGGTTAGCACATAATGTTAAATTAAGTTATTTAATCGATAGAGTATAAACTATATTCCCTGCAGCCTGATGTGATATATTTCTTGGTTAATTTAATCCAGGAAATTTGTCAGTTTGATATTTTTATTCATTTTTTATGATGTCGAATAAATTAGCACAATATCCTTGATTGGAGGATTTAATATTTTTTGTTCAATTATTTGAAATTTTTGTAGTTCGAGATATTCTTTAAAGATGGCTGGGTATAGCTTCTTTCTATCTTGCTGGTTGGAATGACTTTTTGTGGCAGTATAATATGTTTCAAAAAACTTATGAAATTATTACTTTAAATAATAATTTTTAATTAGCTTCTGGTAAAGTAAAAATATTTTATTTAGGTAGACATTTAAATTTAATGTATAACAATTTCCCAAAATGATTGATTTCCAATTATTTTTTGAAATGTTTTCGTAATTAGGGTAGATACTAACACACTTCAATAACTTACTGTTTTATTGACCAGTACAAGTAATTTGAGATATTCAACAATTTATGTTGTTGTAATAAATATTCAGCAGACAATTTTTTAATGATTAAAATCTAGTTATTATAAAAGTTTGTCTCATAGATTTCTTTTTAAAATCTTCACAACTTTGATAAAAGCTTTCTTTGACAAAAGTTGTTAGAAAACTAAAAATTGTTTATTAAGTCGATTAAAAAAAATGTTGTTCTTCTTTTATATATTTGATTACTCTCCGATATTAATTCAACTATATAGGTACGTAAACATCATTAATGTTAATTTTATTAACAAATTGTTTAACGCTTAGTATAAAAAGTTTTCCATTTTTCAGAATCTTATGTTCAAATTAAAATGGGAACAAAAGGTAGTAATAAAACTGAATGAAATAACAGTATCCCACTATATTGTTAGTTTACTTCTTGACGTGTACTTTTCATCTAAGTAAAGCATGCTGGATCTTCTTGTACTTCTTTTTTCTAATAAAACTTCTTTCATTTTATTTATATTTTTTACTGATGTTGCATAACTCCATTGGCGTACAATCCTTTGACCATATTTCTTCATTTTGGATGGCAATTGATGTCAACACTTTAGGCAGTTTCTCTTTGATAAACTGGCCTTCCAATTACTTATCATTTTACTATATACTTTTCAAATTGTTGGTTCAAAAACAGAACCAAAAATGTGCAAGGAATTAGATCCAAAAATATTTCATATTTTGATCCGAAAACGTAACCGGTTCTAGATCACCAAAAATGGAACAGGAACCAGATCTAGAAGTGTTCCAAAATTTAGAGTTGGAAACATATATCCACTTATGGAACTAAAACTGGATCTAAAAATGATTGTCTCATCAGCATCGAAGGTCAACCATAAAAAATGAACTTTATAAGACTCATGATTTGTTAGAAGGTTAACAAATATAGATATTAAGATAAATTTTATTGCATTTAATGATCACCCGCTTAGGGTGAAACTTAGGTGACATAATAGATGGCTTTACCTATTTATGGTTAATAAATTAAGCTTGCAAATAATTTTATATTTTTTTTTTCAATATAATAAATATTTTAAATATTTTTCTTTTTCATTCTAGGTAAGTTCGAGTCATGCATTTTATAAAATTTAATCGAAGCAATTGTAAGTGGAAAATATCAAAATAAATGAAAATCTTAAATAATACTCCCATTTTAGTATCAAACTTGTATAACATGCAAGACTTTTTCATTATTTACTATTTAACGATTTTTACAGTAATGTATAGAATTAACGTGCAAATAATTCCAAAAAAAATACTATTACAATTTTAATTAAGAATCACTCGAGCTGATTAGAATTCCACATTAGTACTTAACTAACATCTTATTATTGTAATCTGTGTCTGTAAAGAATTAAATATTTAATTATAATATTAAAACGTGTATATGTCTTTAACTTTGGTTTGGCATGTTATTCTGATAAATGGTTTGCTCATTAATTCTTGACGAAATTTTCTTGGTCAGCATAATATTTTTAGGATATATTTTGTACTGGCACAAACATGCCTCCTTTTTTTTGTTATTTTAGAAAAATATTCTTTTGAAAGCATTTTAAAAAATTTGCAAACTATACTCTAATTTATATAAATTGGTTGGCCAAACAAATATATAGTACAAAATTATTATTTAATAATAAAAAAACATATTAAATATTTATGTAAATGATTTATGAGTTAATATCCATATTTTTAATTTTTATTTTTAATGCAAATTGCAAACCTATCATATTTTTATTTTTATTACAAGAGCAACATTGAAAATTATTTAATTGGTTGATTCTTTTATTTTATAATATGATATTATTTTACGGTTGAATTAAATTTAATTTAGTGCATAATTTTATAGTTATCATAAAAAAACGAAAATAAATTATTTGGTGTGCATCATAAATAATATTTTAATTACTGCGAATGTTTAAAAATGCGAATATGTTTGAGTACACCTTTGAAATAAAAATGTTTGCCAAATATAAGTTGCAGTCAAAATTATTGTTTTTATTTGCCGTAAAATTGGAATATCGTAGATGTTTGCTATATGGTCTTCACTTTTAATGCCTTAAGTCCATATTAATATTCCAACCGTTTTTAAGGTGCAGATCATTTACATAATATTTGTTTGTATCAACTTGTATTTGAAATTTATACAGAGAATCGGAGTGTCATATAAATAATAGAATTTCAATTGAAAAGTCATGAAGGACAAAAATATCAAGATGTTCTAGGAATAAAACCTTATACATTATATTAGTACCTTTTTTAATTGTATTGTGTATAGAAATAATAAATTTTAACAGGAATTACAAACAAAGCATTTTCTTTTGTATTGCATCCACCATTGTTAGAGTGCCACAGTTGGTTTATTTTCTAATTTTAAAAATTATTTAAATATAAATATGACAAGTCTATTGGGATTGCATATCTTACTCCTTAAAAGCAATGTTAGTATTTAAAAGATTCTTAGAAAGTTTACCTAAAGTGTAAACTTTTATGCATTTTAAAATTTCAACTAAAATGTTCAACCAATATATAATTCGAAATGTATATTATTTGAATGAGCAAGTCATGTTCGGCACATCTGCTAAAGATTCTCATGACAGAGTGTCGAACAGCTCCGTTGATATGTAAGTAAAGTTGCTACCTTCTAAAAATCAAATACTGTTAGGGGCAACAGTAGTCAAAGCCATTGCAAACAATGAGAACCATCCCTCCGCATGAGGCTATTAAATTTAAAATGGCATTCGATGGCTAAACTAGTATCTGCGATAAAATTACTTCGCTTAGTTATAAGGTTTATCTATAAATATCATCCCGAATCTCCAATCACAAAAGTAGACAACGAGTCAAACAACCAGAGGTTTATCTATGATACTGGGTACTCTATGAAATACAGAAACAAATAGACTTGAAATGTCATTTGAAAACTAAGCATCGGTACACTGGCCAAATTAAAAAGAATCATACTGTCAGATATATGTCAGTTATTTGACCCTCTGGGCTTGTGTGCACCTCTAATATTGACGGACAAATCGGAAATGATCTGCTCCCAGACGCATTTGTCAGACGATAGGTGAGTTTAAAGAGCAATTGATAAGCTCGACACAAATATCTGAATATTCCTCGTTGCATCATTAACCATCCATAATCGTTTACTGAATTACATGGTATTGAATTGCTCCTTTGAAAAAAACAAACAACTCCCAGACTCGAACTATGCGCAGTGTTGCTTCTAGCTCAAATTAGCCATAAATTGATGCCTAATCTCAAGATTGATTTTGATTTTATTTACTTGTAGTCGGATTCAGAAATTACTCTTCTTCGAATAAAATCCGAACCACTTCTTTATGCCATTTTTGTCGCTAAAAGAATTACGCAAATCTAAGAAATCACTTCAACCAATAATTGGATACGTACCCACCGCTGACAATCCTGCAGATTATATGTATCTAGGGGACTGTTACCTCAATGAATTCATAAATTCTATAATCTGATGGAACAGGCTGGAATTTTTAAGGAAACGCAAGACTAACTGGACCAGAGTCAAAATAAAACATTGACGTCGGACTTAATCAAGATCTTCGGAAACCAAGGCAGACTTGCACTGTAGCTAAGTCAAGCGAATTTTATATATTTAAAAAATTTTCTTCGTATAAAAAATTGTCCAATGTTGTTTTGGTAATTGTCTTGGTTAATGTAATTTGGTAGTAAAGTTTATTGTATTTTTTGCAGCTTTCGTGGATTCGGCAAAAAGGTGACCCAAGTGTTAGAGCTAAAAGCGACAATGAGCTCTATTACAGTTCTTAAACAGAAAATATGATCCTAATATGTGTGCAATGCAAATATTTTTGCAATGTTCTAATTCATTGTTTCTTTAAACTTGTAGCTTTATTAGCTTGTAGAGCATAAGCTTTATTAGTAAGCTCTAAAACCACAATTAGAAGTAAATAAAATTGTTTTAGTATCTAAGAATAAAATGTTTCTGGAAGAACTTGCTTTATTGAACCTAATTAAGAATTGGACGCTACTAAATTAGCGCAGAAAGATCCATTCTCACCTATGTATATCTACAATACACTACTCCAGAATAGGTATGTTCGGTCGCATCTAAAAATCTATGTATCTGAACCTCGTTATTTGATAGAAGTCTCTGTATGTTTAAGTTGGCAAATTCATTTAATTCTCTCTTTAGTTGGTGTCACACCTTAGCGACATCGGCTGGTATTTCATCGTCCCAATCTAATTTTGGCGATCAAAGCGTTTGAAACAACATTTTAGCGATTATCGTAAAAAACGAGACTCACTCTAATGGGTCAAATATTTTCGGAGCATTCGAGATTAAAAATCTTTTAATTACGTTTTCTGTGTGAGATAGGTTTACCGCAAAAAATGTAACCTGAGTTGAATTTCATTTTAAGCGTGTTGGAATTGGTTCCAGCTTGATCATCCAGAATATTTTCACTTGCTTTCAACTTCTCTGATAATTGCTTTGAATTTGACTTTCGTTTTTCCAATTTGAACTTCGATTTACCAATAATATATTTTAGTTTTTGTTTTAGGTCTATATGGCCTGTTCAAGTGAGTCTACTCCTGTAAGGAGATCATCAACATAAAAATCAATTTTGATTACTTGAGTTATATTTGAAAGCTCTTAGTACATATCAAAAGTTGTTTGCTGGCGAGTTCTGATAGCTAAAATCGCCGAACATACTAAGCCCAAGGTGATTGTTCTATGAGAATGAAGTTTTAAAGATTCTGTATCGTCTTCGCACTACATCACTTTTTAAAAATATTGGTCTTCTTCATATTAGTCTTTTCAATGTCAGCAGCTAAAAAAATTGTATGGTACCTAAATTTTAAAGAATGTTTACCAGACTCCAGAGTTAGGGTCCAACACTAAGCATATTAAGTTGATAACTCATTTCTTGACTTACTTGACCCATCAAAAACTACAATAATTTTAGTAAATAGGACCACGGTCGATTTTATAAAATAAATACAATTACAAAATGCATTACACATAACATTATATGCTTTTTAAAGCTTTTGTATGACAAGATAACATTTCGATTAAAAACTGTGCAATCAATATTATTTGCAATAAATAATCGAATAGTATTTTTTTCGGTAAAATAGTAAAATACAAATGTAAGAGAAAAGCCTAAAGAAAAGCTTTTGAGTTTATTGAAAATACGATATATAAATGATTTATTTATGTTTATTTGAAATTCTTCGATATAGAGTAGCAATTTTGTAAACAATTTCATTAAATTGCATGTGGAGAATGTATATATCTGCCAGAAAAGAAAGAGCTTTTTATATTACATACATTTAAAAATTAATTTAGTTATTATGGGATTTGATAATGTTTTTCTGTATTTTATGTTGGACTCTTTTTGATTTAAATTTTTAAGTGGTACTTAATCGAAAAACAAAATACGTAAGGGAACGTTGTCTTTGATTTTTCATATAGAGTTAAATTTAAAATTTTTAAAATAAATAAATAAATTTATCAAAAATACAAAAAAAAACTTTGATGAAAATTTACTTATTAAACCCGAAAACGATAAGTAAAATTTTAAAAACAATTTCGTGATTTTAAGATAATATCAAGAGACATATTTTACACACCTACGCATTTTTACCACGCTATTTTTTTTTTTTTTTTTGTTTTGAATCTGAACTATATTCTTTCGGAGCTTGAATGAGGGCAGATGTTCATTAATGATGATTCTTAAATATTCAATCTATATACGGTCTTCTAAAACAAGACTGCCAAATTTAAACTTTTTTGCGTAATGACGTCAGGCAGCTTGTGAATATTCTATAGGTAAATTTAAATTGTTATTTTCTAAAATGGTTAGAGGATTTGCTTGGATTGATCCACTGAAATTACATTTTCCGTAGGACATACAGTTTGGGATTTACGACTTTCAGGCACCATTATTTGTACAACGAATAATTTGTGCAAATGTAAATTGGTCTTCTGGATAGAGAAACAGTTTTTGTATGCGGCACACACTGAGCACTGTTTGATCAAAACACCGGATTTTGACAAACAATTTGGCCCAGTATTCAACGTCGACATAAGAAACTATACTCACTGGATAACTGGAGATTTCGGTACTAATTTGGGACGAATGATGTCATCATAAAATTTAACGCCTCTTGAAATTATCCTTATTTTTACCTTAATTATTATTTTATTGGAAAAACCGAAGAAAATCGCTCCTTCCGCTTTCAGATTCAGTTTTCGTTTATTAGCATCCCAAATGCATAACATTCTGATAATCTGACTTTTTACTATTCCAATACTCAAATGGCGCTCAACGCCTTTACTTGGTAAAAGATACTGCAAAAGATATGCTGTATTGGTTGCTCCGCCTCAAAATTTGTTGGGAAATCAGCATTGAATAGAAAACATCTTGCCATATCCATCAGTTTTCTGTTTTTCTGCTCAGCTAAACCGTTTTATTGTAATGATATTTAAGGAGATTTGTTGTATCGAAAGTATCTGTTTTTTGTTTCAGAGGATATATTGATTTGAACCAGCCCAAATCGTCGATGACAATCGTCAACACATACTTCTTCATTCCCGGAGTTTGGGTTTGTATCGGTTCACATAAATCGATATGCATGAGATCTAAAATTCTGCTCTTCTTACAAACGTTGCTATTATTGGCACATTTGGGACTACATTTTTCGATGTTCTTTTCTTCGACGTTTCCATGTTTTTTTAAGTTTTTCATTAACATCATGCCACATTCACCGAAAATCCAGGGCCAATCGTGAATGCACTTCCTCGCGTTATTTTTTGTGAAATTTAAAGATTGTTTCTCAGCTATAATTTGTACATAACAGAAGTCGCCAAATGTCAGACGACGATATCGGACAACGGAAAGAAAAAATTAATATTTTTAATTAAATTATTTTGCAAATAATTAAAATTTTCATGCTTAAATTGCAGTCGGACATTTTCAACGAAAAGTAACCTCTACAATTTCGGATGAGTTCGGAAAACGTTTTAAAGATTCACACAGAAAAACGTATACCATTTATTGGAAAATCCGCTCCTAGAAACGGAAAAACAGAGGAATCCAAATTATTTAATTATTTAAAAAATTATTAAATTATTGGAAATATGTAATTTAAATAATAAAAAATGGTTATTTTTTATTTTTTTCATCAATAGAAATAAAAATATCGATTTATCCAACCGTAATTTGAAAATCTGTTTTTGATCTGAGTACATACTAAGCTTTAGTATAAAAACAAATTTAAATTTGTTGTTAAAATTGTTTCACCTCGATTAATTATTTTCACCATTTTCTTTAACTATAGATTTAACACATTCACAAAGATCCTTAATCATAAATGAATAAATTGTCGCTAGACTTTTTTTCGTTCAATATTTGTTATGTGGCCATGCCTTTAGCATTGGTTGTGTTGCTGTTAATGCCTTTGTCTCTTATCGTGGGTTTCTAGCCAATTTTTATTTGTATGACCATTTTTCTAAGAATGTGGTTGACATCAAAACCTCGATTTTATATCTTTTTCATAAATTATGTTCCGCGATGTTGGTGCTCTCATCGACTAGTTGTTTCGTTTTTGTTCGGAGAATGCGTACACGGCTATCAACAGATTATTTCTCAGAAAATTGTTCTATTGGTCTTATAAATTAGAGTTAGTATTCCCTGTTTTGATAGTTATGATGATCGTATATTTATTTTATATTGATACGTAACTTAAAAAAAATTATTTTATATTGATACGTAAAGTAAATAAATATTATTTTTTGGAAAATAAAATTTCTGTTAAAATAAATGTAAGGCTTACAAATATTCGGAACTTATATGACAAAACAACAATAAAAAAAGTCAACCAAGGTTTAAACATCTTTGCCCATGAAATTCGATAAAATCATCAAAACAGAGACTATATATACCTTTTCAAATGGATACCAAACGAAAAGTGAATGTAAAGATATCAAAAACGTGTCTAGAATTTCCAGATAAATATGTTCTTAATAATAAATATTTAATTCAATTCATTTAAACATTAGGAAAAATTTTGTTTTGTTTTTTTTATTACATTTTCATTACGAAAGTAATAATTTGCGAAATAAATCAACCAAAAATTTTTATCATCATACAAGGCAAACCAACCGACAAAAAAAAATTCTTGCTTAATCGATTTTTTAATAAAAACAATTTTTTGTTGTTAGGTTAAAAAAATATTTCCATTTAAAATATTCAAAAATATGCTCTGTGTTTATTATTATAACGTAACTATGCACAGTGAGCTTTTCGCCAGTATTTTAATTTTTTTTCCGTAAAGCTATACCTAACTATAACGTTAAAGTTTTTTTTTTCTGTGAAGCTTGGTGATATTAACTTGTTCTAGATATTTAGCTACTACACACAAAAACCAATTCAAGTTTTATTAAAATTAACAAAAAATTTTGATTCACAACTTAATTAATTTCACTACCAAAAAAAAACTCGTCTAAATAAATTCACTTTAATAATAATTTAATTTATTCAAAACTATCGACTTTTAGTAGAATAAACTGTTGATTAACAGTTTTGATGTTTGAAATTTTCTTGCCAACATAATTTGCAGTAGTTGCATAATTCAATATTTATACTTATAAACAGTATGATCTATAGAACACTTTAGCAACGACTATGGGTTACAACGACCATGTTTAAAGATATCGATTGTTAAGTGCTCTCAAAATCTTACTGTAAATACTGTAGAAGCTCAAAATATGTTAAATTTTTTGTTAACTTGGTCGTGTTCCACTTTATGGTGTGTGCGCTATTTTAACTTTATTCGGTTGCAGATAGATTATGCATTTTAAATTTATTGTAAATATCATATAGTAGTTTTTTGCGCTGTATTCTAGATGGAGAGGTTGAACGAATGCCAAGTTTTTTTTTGTATGTGTGTATGTTCAAGTTTATTTAAGAAATCGCCATTATATACTTTTGAAACGATGCAATGAAATATTTCTAATAAATTAATTTTGGTATTCCTTATTTTGGTTGGTACAAGGATTTTAATTATGTATAAAATGTTCAAATCGGTATATTAAATATTCCTATGTGTATTTGCTTTAGTTTGCTGTTATGTAATATATATATATATATATATATATATATATATATATATATATATATATATATATATATATATATATATATATATATATATATATATATATATATATATATATATATATATATATATATATATATATATATATATATATATATATATATATATATATACATATATATATATATATATATATATATATATATATATATATATATATATATATATATATATATATATATATATATATATATATATATATATATATATATATATATATATATATATATATATATATATATCAAATTTTGCCTTTTTAAGTTAAGTAAAATTAAGTTAAAAAATATAAGGATATACAAATTGGCGCAATGAGATATAGATAGTAACCTAGATACAAATCAAATAATCTTGATTTCGATATGCTGGTTTTTTACTACAATTTATATAGATTTAAATACAAACGAATAAGGAAGACGCCTTGCTGAATATAAAGCATTATGCATCAAACAAATAAATAGAGCTTGAATATTTTTTAATCTGGTAGAAGCTTTCTATGCAAGTATTCCAAATAGTGTTTTCATCACTTGCTTATAAATTAGCAGCTTGTTGTATGTGTTTGGATGGAGGAGGCAGTATTCCAGAATGCAAGAGTATATCTTTAACGTAGTATTTAGTTGGTTTTTATGTTTTCCAAAGATCAACTTATAATAAAAATAAAAATTTTAATTATCTCGTGTTTTCTATTTTATTATGTTTCCACGTTCGCATAAATTACAACTTATCAAAAAGAGAATAAAAAATACTGTCAAAAATAAAGTGAGAGTCAAAACACGACTGTGATTTTTATATAATAAATTGGTAACTAAACATCCTCCCAGGCATTGAGAACTCTAGTTCTTAATAAATTGGCAGTATGGAAAGTTTGATCACAGGTCCTTTTAAGATGGTGTTGAAAGTATTGATGGTAACGACACGGACTATGTCATCTATTCCAGGATGTGTTTCGATGACTCGACCGAGGATCTATTTATTAGGTGGTATGTTTTTGTCGTGAATCAACATGGCATCATTAATTTGAATTGCCTTTTCGCTGGGTTGTCTCCATTTTATTCATGACTTTAGTGTGACCACGTATGCTCGATGCCACTGTTTCCAAAAATCCTGTTGTATAAGCCGCTGAATATATTCCCATCTGGACAAATGGTTTAATTTAAGGTGCGTTAAATCTACATCAGGCAAAGTTAATGAGTGCCCAATAAGGAAGTGGGCTGGTGTAAGAGGGTTAAGATCATCTTGCAATGTGATATATTAATCTCGAGTTTAATAGATTTGAGTGCGACAGATTTTTTCATGCGTTAGTGATGTATTAGCCAGTGTTCTCCGTAGGTGAAATTTTATTGATTTCACAGTAGCCTCAAATATACCGCCAATGTGTGGTGATTCTGGTGGGTTGAATTAATTTGTGCCTTTGAAAGAAAATTAGAAGTATAATTATTCTTGACAATGTCGCGGCATAATCCTCTTCGACTAATGACCTTCTGTCAGTTAACATATCGCCAGCGAGTTCGACATGAACTGCCTTGGTGCTGTAGCAGACGAAAAAAACAATATATTCCTCCGATTTAGAGCTTCTGCGTTTCGATGAGCGGATGTAAAGGAGGAATTCTGCTGATGAGATTTTAGACACCTGGCTAATTGTCTTATTATTTGATTAAAATTTGATTAAAAGTTCTCAAATTTTGAGGTATCTTTGAAAACCAACATAATATAATTGTTCCATAGGTGAATTGTTTTTAGTCTGCCATCCAATCCTTATAGCACACGGACCATGAGATTAGCAAGCAATACGGTAGCACATAATTCTAAATTTGCTATTGAAGGTGCGGCTTTCGGTTTGCTGAAACGATGGTAACGTTGGATTGGTTGTCATCAATTTATGCCTAAATTACAGAAGCATCCAAAGTTTTTGGAATACTATTTTTATGTAAATTATAACTGGGGCTAACCAGCCATGTAGGTCAAATAGCCTTAAAGCTGCAAATAACATACCTCGTTTAGTTGGTGTAGACTCCTCATCCATGTTCAATTTGTAGGAAAAATGTATCAAAATATAGGACTTTAACATACGTCTGTTATGGATTTATTTAAATAGGTGATATGTCTAGATCTGCGCTTAAGATCGTTACAATTAAATTTGATGAATTTATAGACCAGTTTCTTAAAATCAAACAGGCACTTTCCATAACATACGAAATAATTTGTTCAGTTCCATTAGATCAGCTTCCGATTCGGCACCAGTCATAAGGTCATCAACAGAGAAGTCTCGTGCAATAAATGCGGAAGCCATAATGGAAAGTTAACTTGACATTCATCGGCAAGTTGACGAAGTGCTCTTGTTAATAAAAAGGATGCGCTTGAAGTGGCATATGTGGTCAGTAGGTGGTATTTTTCTATGATTTTCGTAGGATATTTACGCCATAGTATACGCTGGTTTGTCTTTTATCCCATTGTACTTTCGACATTGAACAATGCGATATAATTTGATCATTGCCAGATTATGTGGTCTTCCCTGTTATGACTCATCCCAAAACAGTCTCCTGCGCTACCAAACTGGGCAACGAGCTTTCGATGCGACCAGGACGTATTAGTGCTGGGTAATGTTCTTGCTCCAGTCAAAACTTTGATATTGCCAGGTTGGTGGTAAGCTGGATCTGCTAGGTTCAAAATGCGGTAGGCATCTCAATCAATAGTTGACACCGCAATTTGTGGTTGCTAGAGTTAATGCCTCCATTAATGCTTACAAAATTTTGTGGGGGTGTTACTTGTAGATCTACTTGACCTTTGGTAGAACCAATACTTTCTAAAAGTATCTAAAATTTATGCGATTCAGACCAAGCTTTTAAAGACAAACTGTTGTAATGAACGATATCATGCTAGCAGAATTTAGCAAGACTCAAATATTAATCATTGCGGTTTGTAAGAGTCCCTTTTCATATACTTCTATGTAGTTAGATTCTGACACTAGACTAGTTTTTTAATCAGATTGTTAGATTTTTGACGTATACTTTCCATCTAAATTTAACATCTATAGAGTCATGCCAAGATACTTAGCTGTGTTCGCATACGTTTAAGTTAGCATATGTTAATTTTTTTTTGTTTGTAAAATGTAGCAAATTGTAATTTCTGAGTTCATTCTTCACGAATTTTTTAACAGCTAAAATCGCATAAGCAAAATTTTCCACTGTGTTGTTGCTTCAAATGCAGGTAGCTCCAAGTGCAGAAAAAGTTATACTTACAGTAAATCCAAAAAGTTAAAGAAATACCTTAATTAAAAATTAACTTGATCAAAGTCTGTATATGTCATGAAAACTAGAACATATTTAATAATTTATTCCTTGATATCCTTTTAATTTTATTTCGGCTACAATCTTTTCTAACCACAAAGTTTATTTTCAAAAACCGTGTCCAACATTATAAATTGTAGATTAAGGTTAAAGTAATTATCTGTACTCTAATAATTAAGAAAGTTAATATTAAATTTAAAATAAAAAAGTTCTATAAAAATGGTTTCATTCAATTATGAATCAGAAAGCTTCTAAGCACATTCATGTATAGACGTATACTATCAAAAAATTAGGAAAAATATTTTTCCATTTCCTTCCTTTGCATGCACTTTAATAACTTACCTATGCATAGAAAAATAAAACTACTAAACTACAATAAGAAACTGTATACTAAATATCCCAGATATATATATATATATATATATATATATATATATATATATATATATATATATATATATATATATATATATATATATATATATATATATATATATATATTTATATATATATATATATATATATATATATTTATATATATATATATATATATATATATATATATATATATATATATATATATATATATATATATAATAGCATCATTTAAAAACACTTAATATACAATTAAGAGAAAAAAAACCATAACCACTACATTTATGTAGGTTGAACCAATTTTCTTTGCAATTTACAAATTACAAACACAAAATTCACAAATATAAAATTGGGTTGCTTATCCTGGCCACCTACTCTTGGCTCAAGTATACCGATCACTTTGCAGTTACTTACAACACACACCTTTGCTATTCTGATTTGTGATGCACTACTATAATTTGACAGTTTTGTATATAATCTGTATAATGTGAAAGCTCTCAGCTAATTAAAAATTAATTACTAATTAATTTTAAACTATCGTATGCTGCATTAAGTAAGTATCTAATGAATTGGCTATATAAAGAAACCTCATCGTTGCTTTTAGAAGCACGCACATATAACTGGCTTGTTTAAAATTTTCTCTTAAAACCATCGATTGATTGACCATCGTCTTAGTAATTAAACTAGCTATAAATAACCGTACTATTAGATCTCAACATTTTTTGCAAAATTTGTTTTGAAAGCATGACTTTTTTGATAATATCTGATAATATTTTTCAATATCTTGTTGTGTTTAAAAAACAGCATGTTTTAAGCAAATTAACTAACTGGCTCGAAGAATAGCGTATTTATCATAAAACGGTTAATTTAATTGTTTTGTAATATTTAATCAATTTTATAAAAATCTAATTTATATTAATTTTAAAGTTTTGTCTCAAATAAAGTGTATATAAATTAGATTTTCGGTGATTTTATGACGTAGTTGTCATAAAACAGGTTATTCAATTGATTTGTAATGTTTAATCAATTTTGTTAAAATATATCTTATATTAATTTTATATTACTATCGTTATATTATATTATTATTTATAAATTGATTTATTATTATATTTTTACATTTGTTTTATTTTTATAAAATTTTATTTTTAATAATTTCGGTGTTGTTGTGTCGAGTAAAGTGAAAATAAATAAGTTTTTCATAATAGAAAAATAGAAGTAGGAATTATATTATTATTATATTATGTTATTATATTATGAAAATTTATAATTTCAGATGAAATTCAATTCATTACAGCCTATGGCTAAAACCAATTAGTTCATTAAAAGATGTTGTTCTTAGGAAACCTTTATAGATTACAGTTGAATGGCGGCACAATGGAATTATTAATAAGAGTCGTCAGAAGGCAGATTGTTTTGTGCTAATAATAGTTAAACATTTGTCACAAAAAATACTAATTATCGATTGCTTAGGTGTCAGTAACCATGTCGAGTCTATCATAACTAACATTCCTTCCTTTCCTTCGGTTTTGTTTTATGTAACACAGGTGTACGGTGGTGCCGAGCATTCCGGGAGATCCTGGTTCGTCCTTGGCTGAACTTATACTAATTGCTTTATATATGACGTTCTCATTGCTAGGTTATGGTACTTTTGTATATTTTATCAAGTCATATTTAGGTCATCATTTCCAAAGAAAATAACAAGTTTAGCCGCATTAATTTTTTTTAGTTATTTTGAAATAAATTTTTTATGTAAATAATAAATGATAAACAAATTTGTAAAATTTTATTTTATTTAGTAAAATATTCTTTAGAGATACGAACGAGCACATATATCACTTGCTCGAACAACAACTTGTTTGTCGATATTTTGGTTTTAATCTAACCCAATATGTTTGTTGACAGTCAAAAGTTTTATCCAAAACAATTTCTGTAAATACAAAACGTATTTTCATTTCTAGGATTAGATTTACTGTCAATTGAAATATTCTTGTTTGTTAAAAATCTGGGGTATTTGCGTCTGGAAAATAAATGTTTACTTGCGATTTTTCAACGTTATATTTTGTTATTCATTTATACTCGTAAAACAAATGCTATTTAGGTAAACTTGGTAATAATTTTTAATCGACAAATGGATTTACTTTAAATTATCTGTACTTTAAAGATAAATATTTGTATTTTAGAACCATCCAGCAGAGGTTTTATTCGGTTCAAAACTTTTGTGCCATTGACGATTTTAGACATCAGAAATTATAGTTGTTTATATACTTAGCGTTCTGTATATCATTGAAAGATTTAATTTTGTAATTTAAAATAATTATTATCTGTTGAGCAAATTGAAGAAAATGTCAATCTGATAAAATTATTAAATTTTGCAATTGGAGATCAATATATGTTCAATTGATTGATTGATTAATTAGAATGTACCAAGGATGAACCAGGAACTCCCGGAATGCCGGACACTACCGTACACCGATCGATAGTTAGTAAGCGACCGATAATTAGTTTTTTTTTTGGTGTAGAAAAAGTAAAGGTAGGTTATTAATGACATAATTGGTCTGGTTTCCCAATGTTTAACTATTATTAGCACAAGACAATCACAATTTTACTGAACTGCTCTGCATTCTGGCGTCTCTTAATCTAGAAAGGTTCCCTAAGAGCAAAATCTATTAATGAACTAATTTCTCCAAGCCGTAGGCTGTATTAGATGACATTAGTTTTCACCTGTAAAATGTATTATTTCACCTTCATGCTATTAAAATTTACTAAGTGTACTATTGTTAATTTTAATATAAAACAATAAATAAATTAATAATACAACAATACGACAATTTAAAAACTTTAAAATTAACACAAAATTTTAAAATTAATAGAAATTAGGTTTTAAAAAACCGATTAAACATTACAAATCAATTAAATTAACCGTTTTATGACAAATACGTTATATAATCATCTAAAATTTAATTTATGTACAATTTATTTAAAACAAAACTTTAAAATTAATACAAATTAGATTTTTTAAAAATGGATTAAACATTACTAATTAATTGAATTAACCGTTTTATGACAAATACGACACATAATCGCCTAAAATCTAATTTAAATACACTTTATTTGACACAAAACTTTAAAATTACTGCAAATTAGATTTTAAAAAAATGATTAAACATACCAAATCAATTAAATTAACCGTTTTATATATCTTCAATTGCACCACTGTGCATTTAAACCATTGTGCCAAGAGGTTCGGTGACAATTTTTTTGTAAGATATTCTATAAATAAGCAGACAGATAATAAAATCAATAACAGTAATAATAATAATAATAATAATAATAGCTTTTATATTAATAATAATGAAACAACGCACTACAGGCTTGAAGACCAAATCTCAAACACATTTCCCTCAAAAATTTTGTAATGACCTGCCAACAACCAAAGTACTGAATCGAAATCAATCCTAAAAAACAAGCAATCTTAAACTTTCGCTTTTTTATTAAGGAATGTCAAACTATGCTCTAATTTATATAAGAGTCGGTTCTGCACAAACTCATACACACACAACAAAACAAACAAAAATTCCGCATACGACAAAAATCTAACTTTTTTTAATTTTTGCTTTTGTTATGTTGCCACGCTCGTTTTAAAACAAAAGCACACAACATAATCTGTACATATAAATATTTGATAACTTTACTCTTCAATTGCTTTGTTTTGTCATGTTTTTTGTACTTTGCTGTTTTTGGCAAACGCTTTGGTAATTTCGTTTTTTTTTATTACTAACGAAAATATAATAAAATTATAAGTTTACAAGCAAAGTTTATACTTTTCGTTTTCGTTTTCATTTTTTTTTATTATACAGGAAAAATAAAAGCTCTAATTTTAATTTAAAGTTTTATATGTGTTTTCAGTCTTTTGTTTTGTTTATTTTGTTGTTTGGTAGGTTTTAGTTTTTTTTTTTATTTCCAACTGATCGATTAAATTTTTGTACGAATACGGTGTCTAAATGGGTTAGTGGGTTGTCGTTATGTAAATTTTAATTATTTGTAAGTGACCATCTGCATTAGGCGTATTAGATTGAAAACACATAATGTTTCGATGTTGAAGTGTGTTGAAATAAAAAGTTAAAAAAATGTTTAACCATAAATTGTTATAAACTATGGTTACCATTTGGTATCATTTAGTTTTTAATTTTATAGACGATAAACTTTTTGTAACATACTGTGTCGTTATTTCATATATAAATTGTAGTCGATATTTGCATATCAGTTGTTTGTACATAAAACGATAGAGTGTCAATGTTGATTTGAAAAACCATCCTTGAACTAATGTTAAAGACCGTTGGGGGTTGTTTATCTATAAATCGTACCCATTTATCGATCATCATTTGTACTTTGCAATCCATATATTTTATTTGTATTTCGCATACCTTAACAACGTTGCATTATATCATTCAACTTTATAAAAAGCATTTGATATGCTTTTTTCCATGCTTTTGCTTATTATGGGAGTTCGCTTAAATATTTTTATTGATTGAGTTTATTGCTAAGGTTTTTGCTTAACACACCGTGCTTCTAGCTCCTCAGCTTAACTATGGCCTGTGGCGCAGTTGTTGTTTTGGTAAATTGATGCAGGTCGACTATTGGCATTAACGTGTTTGATTATCGTTCACATGCTAAAATTTTCTATAAAATAAAAATTTGTACTGTTTCTCTTTTGAGCACATGCTACAAAGCTAATTTTCAGCAAAGTACTTCGCTAGCTTTAAAATAAGTATAAACATTTTTGATATTGTTATTGATTGTTGAGGAGCTCAATCGTAATTTGTGTTTGCACTTGTGATTATCTAGTGCATTGGAAGCACTTTAGTTTTAGAATATATTTAGGATCTGCAATGAACAGTTTATATACAATTTTATGGTCAGTTGGAACTGCCATGTGATTACATATTATTTCGTAAAAGCTCTCTACAGTTTGGTTTCAAATTTTAGAAAACACATAATTGAAAATGTTTACACCACCTACTTCAATGATTCTTTAATATTTCTTAAATAATCATCATTTAAAGGAGCTTTATAGAGATTTTTACAAAGAAAATGCGAAGAAAACATTTTACACCCAAAAGTAGGCTCCAAACTTTCTAAAAATTATAAAGTATGCTTTTGGTATAACCACCTCAGGTGACTCGTGTAATGTGAGTCAAGGTATTAGAAACCTCGGGTTGATTGTCACTCATGTTAGCTGTATGGCAGGAGATAGCATATACGTTCTCCGCATTTGCCAGATGTATGGCTCAAATGTCCTTGTATGGCCCTTGATGTCTTTCATGAGGTAAAAGAATAGCTACTCGCTAACTAGGTCTCATAAAAAAATTGTGGAAGATTTTTGCGCCTTTCATATTATATTAGTCATCCAATTTAAATTTTAACATTTTGAAAAGCTTCAAAATTTAATTCCATTATTTTGTAGCTTCTAGAGCACCTTGGTGTTTAAGATTTTATGTCCAAACAAGAATGGAATGGACTTCGTTTTTTACTATATATGTTCTATATGAACTGCTACAGAACTGAGCTACTATTTTATTTTTGACGTTTTGGTATTTTTAGCACACCCTACGATATATAGACTAAATCTAATACATCTTGTTCTACTCAGGTTGACTTTTCTCTTGGGTTAAAAAAGTACTAAAAAAAATCACTGTCATAAGGACTGGCCATAAAGAAAATCAGAATTTCACCGATGGAAAATTTCACTCACATTGTTTACAAAATGTGTGGATCTGCTAAACGGTTACAAGAATGGTTTAAATTTACAGGCAGCATATTGAGAAGCATATCGGAACGACGTCGAGTAGCAAGATATTTAAGAAGAGTTAACATCTTGTAACTACAAAACAAAAGTTTAAAGATTTTATCACATTTCAGTTTTAATGAAAATGTTTTGATTTATCCTGTAACATAATCTAACCATCTTTGCCCTATAAGTAAAATGCTGTAAAGTACCTTCTTACATCAACCATATATTTTGACTTTAGGTAAAAAAAAAAGAGATACTCATGCTAATTACATTTTAATTTTATTAACATTCAGGTTCAAATGGTTTTAACTTTTTACCTGCATCAGATGTCAGCACGTTTACAAGAAATTGTTTATATACGTATACATATGTGTATATTTGGCCTAATTAGCATATACGTAAAATTAGAAAAAGCTACCTAAACATTTCACAAATTAAAGTGACACAATATAATTATATGATAAGTGTTATCACCTGTTTATAAACAATAACACTAAAATTTTATTTGCGTATACGAATTACCGTAAACACCATACTTTTATTATTATTCATGAGCTTTTATTGTTGTTGTTGTTGGTGTAGAACTATTTTATTTGTGAATAAACAACAACAACAACAGCAACAAAAAATTAAATTAAAAATCTTGTCGGAAAATTTTTGATTATTTGTCTGGATGACACACCTTTTTAGTGTATGTATTTTAGAATTTTTTGCGGTAATTGTTTTATGGTAATTTTTACAATATTTTTGCTATAATATAATCTATGACATATTATTTAGTTTAGTTTTTAGTAATCAAATATCGTGTAGGATGTGATAGTTTTTCGACATGGTGACATTTGGTGACAATATTCGGGTTTGGATTACAGTGATAACAAAATTATATTTTTATTTCTATTCAACGAGTATGATATAACGATTACAATTTTACAAATTTTTTAATTACCTATGGGTAATCAAATCCAATTTACGACACATTGTGTGAACACAATGAAATCGGTATTATTCAGAGTGACCATTTTCGGTATTGTTTGCATATTTTATAAGTGGAACGGGTGCTGAAACTAGTTTTAGATTTTCAAATATTTTGTTGCGCAACGGCCGTTTTATATAATTTCCTATTAGTTTTTACAATTAGTTGACACTCGAAACAGGCTCACATTACGATCTTTTATTTTTTTATATTAATTCGTAATAATAGTTACGAAATCTTTATCTTGTCCCACGTGCTTCGATGTATTACTTAATTTTAGAGTCACAGTTTAAAAACATTTTTTTAAACTTTTTTTTTAGACTTAATTTGTTAATAAACGGTGAGAAATATAACTACTGCAAAATCATTAACGAATCTGTGACTGCCCAAAATTCATATCAATTGGTGTCAGAAGTGGGATCAACCACAAACTTTCAGACTATAACCACTAGAAGTGCAGCCCGAAAAAAAAGTCAAACAGCGGGAGAACCCAAGATAATTACTCAAAAACAAGAGAGAGCAGAGACAAGAGGAGTAACTTTAGTGGCATAAACTAAACTAGTTGTTCCAGGTCAGCCACCTAGTTCTAAGCAACTGAAGCCAACATTGGACATACCGGTTCCCCTTAAGTTGCTGTTAGCGGAATAAAGCTTTCAATTAGGTGCTAAATTATACCAGCAAGGCGCTAAATTAGAGATGAGCTAGAAACAATCACAGATGCAAACAATCATTGCAGATATAGAAGTGTAGATGCAAGCATTGGAGAGCCGGCTTAAAGTGTTCTTAGTCCAACAAGAGAGCGTTCCACGAACACCGAAGGGATAGTCCAGCACCAGCCTCAGACCAGAGGCATATGGATGGGCTGATGGTAATCTTATCTTGGCACAACTTGCAAACAAAAAAAAGCAGCGGATGTCTTGCAAACCATATCCACTACAGAAATGAGCTGAAAAGAATCTTGACGAGGTGGAACTCAAGTACGGACAATTTCACACTCAGGAGTTATGGAAAAAAGGTGTTGATCGAGTGGTACATAAACTCACAAGACAAGCTTACGGTGAAGCTTCTATAAATGTTTTAGATAGATTGACGGTGTATGCATTTATTAATGCTGAAAGAGATGATCATTTAAAACTCTATTGAAGAAACTCCATGAATGAAATATTGGCAGCGGCACTGGAATATAAAGCGGCCAGAGCAAGTTTATTTACAGATCTAATCAAATTAAGAAAGCTAGACTCGGAAAATATTGCCCAGATCAAGTCTCTCATAGAAAAAAAAACAACTTGTTTTCCGAAGCAATGGCAAACGCCGATCAAGTTCTCGCTTACTATGCTTTAGATGCCAACAACCTGGACACTATGAGGAATTGTAAAGAGCCCGTAAAGCGATCAATAAGGCAGTCTGCAAACCCAGGAAAGAGAACTTAGAGAATACGGCAGACGGAGAATAGTCGAGGTATGTTACAAAATAACGCATATGTAATGTCTAGCAGATCTTACGTAGACCAATGCAAGCACTGTGTCAAACAAGAAGATAAGAATTTGTCTGCAACCGTTGTACGAATCAGGGTGAACGTGGAGAAGCGGTGGACAAAAGATCAACTTATACAGGAGCAGGAATAGGACAACTATATTGCACTAATGGTCAAATGGATAGCTAAATGTAGAAGACCACAGTGGCCAGACATCTCATCTTAAAGTTAAATCATTAAAATTTACTGAGCGCATTACCAGTCATTAAGCATAAACGAAGAGTTGCTGATATTTTCTTGGAAATCGGCTGTCCAGTGGATTATATATCAGAATGTCCTGCTGGAAATGCACAACGTAAAATTGCGGGTCCATTTCCAGTAATAAAAGATGGTCCATTTATAAACCAAGAAGCTTGAACCGTTGCTGATCCAAATACCGTTGATACCCGTTGTTGATGTAAATAATTGGATTCGCCGATTTGGAGTAGTGCTATATAACTGCATTCCGACCAATGACGAAACTTCGAGTCCACTGTTTATAATGAGATATCGTAGCGCAGTATACGATACCACAGGGAACTCGACATCCATGGTAGTATTCGTCAGAAAACTTTGCCTACTATGTGACATAAAGTGTCTCTTAGCTCTGTACTCTGAAAAGTGTGGATAACCGTGCATCAAACGTACTAAATTTTACTTCTCAATAATTTAACGTAAGTTATTTCATCCTGGTAAGTTTCCGATATTTTCTGTGGTATTACCTCGGGCTTGTTCTTTCGAATTGTTTGTTTTCAGATTACATTTTTCAAAATTAGGCGTTTCATTTAGGCGTTTTATTTATTTTCAAGCATTCTACCCAAATGATATTTTCGTACAGAGAATTTCTGTTAATTTTATCATTACACACGATGATATTTTTATTAAAATGTCAAATATCAGCAAAAAAATAAAAATAAAGAATATTTTTTGGCTTATCGCTTTATGCACGAATACAGTTTTTTTAAATTTAGGATCCATTCAAGCTCCTTGAGGCCGCCCTTCAAAGAGAGCGGATTTCCCTAAGTATCAAGTATGTATACCGTCTTGGGTAATTTTTTATTTTGTTGTTTCACTCATTGCATTTTTATAGTTTATGGATTTTACTTCTATTGTTGCCCGGATATTACCACTTGGAGGTATACTAGATACATATGGTGGTTTCTACATAGTTACAAACTTGAAATATAAACTATTAACTTTCATTCTATTGAGGCCATATCTTAGAAGTTTCCAAAATTAACATGTAACAAAAATGTACGTAAAAAATATTAAAATTGCCTAATTGGTTGTATTGAAAAAAAAAACATCTACCATTATTTAATAATTGAAAAATAATTGAATGCAAATTTATTCGATGCAAAGTTATACTAGCTATTTACATTTCAATTGATTAGATTTTATTGTTAAAAATTATTTTTGTATATAGAAAACATATTTTTTTGCATAAATAAATTTGTAGTAAATATTTTTGTTTTGTATATTATAATTAATTAAAAGAAAATAAGAATTCCAATTTCAAAATTATTTACATTTAAAAAAAATGTTATTTTTAAAATTAATTAGAAAAATAAAATTCACAAAATAACTTTTATTTTGTTCAATTTTCTCGTTAAGTGCATATAAAATATTTCATTTCGTTCATCAATATTATTTCGAACAAACTATGCAAAATTTATAAGAAATATGTTGTGAATGGATAATAAAAAAAATCAGAATTCAATGTTTTTATCAATTTAATTAAAAACTATTCGTTGAAATAATATACACTCATTAAACTCTAGGTGCTAGTTGGGCTGAACTAAATTATTTCAATCTGATACACTTCTCACTTTACCCAACTATATACATAACCCTCTATTAAAGTATTAATTCACCTTTTCGTACAGCATATAAATCTAAAGTTTAAAATAAAAAGCACCATAAAAAAATTAAAAGTTTTATTCTCAACAATAACCAAATACACAGTATTTCTGTGCATGACACGATAACACACAAAAAGTTTGCTTTTATAAAACACCAACAAAACATTTTATCGAATTTTTTTTTTATACTCTCCAACATAATGATAATACATAAATTCTGTAAATAAGCTCTATATTAACTAGTCTAGAGTTTATTATGTATGTATGTGTATAGGCTTTAACTACACACAATGATTAACTGAACGTTATAGTTAAATGAAAACTGTATAGGAAAAGAAAAAGTTTTTTGTTTGTTTCCAAAACATTTTGTTGTGTCAGGGAATTTTGTTTAGGTACATAAAACATGTAAAAAAATAGAATTATCCTAATAATTTAACATAATTTGACCTTGTGATGTTGATTAAGGAAAGATTAGAAAATTTTAATTTCGTTATTGGAAAAAGCTCTGTCAGTAAAAAATAAATAGCACATAATTGTGTTAGAGTAGACTAGAGTAGTTATAAAGTTAGAATGTTTTTCAATACATATAGAATCACTTAAATTATACTTTGGCCCTTAACGAATCAGAAATCCGGCTCGAAATTTTTTGGTCCCGAGCTTGCTCTTAATTCCTGATCATGTTTTTCACGTAACTCATTCAAAGCACGGTTCACAGCGACAATACGCGGTTTTTTATCTCCTCCCATACATAAAGTATTAGTTTTGTATTAGTTAAGTTTTGTTTTAAATTTAATGAAACAAAGGGACGTACAGGTGGACTTAGTATAGTTCTTTAACACCGTTGCCATTTAGACTAATTAAACTATATTTAGAAAGAATTCTCTCCAGTGAAAAAACTTGATCAGTCAACCCGGAGATTTTACAAAGATAAATTATTTTTGATGAACAAGTCAAGTGTCAATCACGTGTATTTTTCATCTAAAAAATTCCGATCGATCACACGGTTTCAAATGAATCACAATAAACATTCGCAAACCGAAAGCCATAGAGATTCAAATGGCTCTATAAATATACTCTTCCTAATGCTATAAACAGAACCAGAGCGACAACGACGAGCGTCGACGCCTGTCAAATTAAAATACACTAAAAGCATAGTATGCTAACAGAAACAACGACGATGGCGACGACGATTTTTTCGTTGAAATAAATTTAGAGTCTATTTCTAATTTTATCGCCGGCGAAACAATTTTGCCAACTGTTTTTTATTTTTTTAAGGTGCCTTTTTAATAAAGAAGCATAGTACAGCAGCCATGTTTTAAAACTTTTCTTGTTATTTTTATATCGCGATACGCTGACGCTTTTGTTCGTTATGTTTACTACAGCGATATCGCTGGCGAAATATATATTTATTCGTTGACGCTCGTCGTTGACGCTCTGGTTCTGTTTATACCTTAAGGCTAAATGATGTTTATAGCTTCATTAAATCTAGTGGGTCTGTTCTGCGAAGACGTCTATATTTTGGCTGCCTTAGTTGGAAAATTTTATTTTTATTTGTTTGCACTTTGTTTCAATGTGCTCTCTCCAAGTCAACCTTTTATCAAGATGAAGACCCAAGTATTTGACTTTTCCTTATTGAGGAATCGTTACATTTTTTAATTTAACCGATGGGCAAGTTCGTTTATTTAGTGTAAACGATATATGCGCCGATTTGTTTTCATTCGCTTTTATGCGCCATTTTTTGCCAGTCCTTACTTAATCGTGTAGCTCACTTTATGCAGTTTGTGGATTTTTATGTGAATACATAATAGCAGTGTCATCAGCAAATGTTGATGTGACCACCTTTTCAGTGGCTGGTAGATCAGCTGTGTACATCAAGTAAAGCACTGGTCCCAATATGCTGCCTTGTGGAACCCCTGCATTTATCAGATTTAGTTCGGTAAGCTTCATTTTGCTTGACTTGAAATTTTCTTTCGAACAGGTAATTTTCAAGAATTGCTTGAAATTTGTTTGGGAACAGAGATTTTATTATTAATATCAAACCCTCATGCCACACTTTGTCAAAGGCTTGTGCAATATCCTGGAAAACGGCGGAACAGTATTTCTTTTCCTCTATAGATAGTTTGACTGCGTTTACAACTCTATGCACCTGCTCTACAGTACTATGCTGGTCACGAAACCCTAACTGGGGGTCTGGCTATGCAGATAATATTGGCTTTAATTACCGTAGTAACATTTTTTCAAAAAAAAATTTGAAACTGCCGGAAAAGACTTATGGCCTGTATGACGTTCTATATATTGAGTGCGAGATTAAATAAGTTAGAAACTGAAGTGAATGGAATTGAACTTCAAGCCAACACCTGAATTTTTATTAAACCAAAAACTTTCAGTTATCACCGACTTCGAAGTACCTGTTTAAGAGTGACTACACAGTTTCACAAGCGTAAATTGCCTGCGATTACTTTACCAACTTTTAGTGGAAATAGCAAATTGGTCTACTTTAAAAAAACGTTACGAAATCAAAAGAATCATTATCCAAAAACATTTAAATGTGTTATTCATTAATAAACGAATGACAAAGGAGTAAGCAAGTAAGCAGCCAATTTGAGAAAGTTAATAGATGGCGTTGTCAAACATGTTCGAATACTCACAACACTTTAACTAGAAATTAACTCACCGTAAGAAATGTTTTTCATCAATTAATCTGCAACCGAGAAAAACTCGAAACACGAAAAAGCTACGAAATGTTTAATGTCACTTCGTAAAATACTTTCAGAACGATTTGATATTTTTTCTAAAAAGTCAATGTCATGTACTTGGTTTAGAAACATCAAGGCTAATGAACTTTACAGTTATGATTTAGAGAGCGTCGAGTAACCCAAAATCGATCATGGATCTGATCGATTAAGTTAAAAGATTTTGTGAAATTGAGAATGGTGATTCATTCGCATAGTTTTGACAGTTGGCGAGAAACAAGTGGAAACCCATTTTCATATAACGATGGTCGATATATTGTAAAGTTGCTCATCAAAGAAACTTTGATGAATGAGTCGGATGAATCTTTAAATCCAAATGCTAAAGGAAACGGAAGCAGTACAACCAAACTGCGTGTTGTGTTCGACGCAATACCAAATACATGGTTGTTTTCGAATGTCAAAGCCATTGATCAAAATCGGAGCTACGATTTGCGTTTACGGCCGATATTGCCAAGATGAATCGGCAGATGTTTTTTATGCGAGCTGACATCAACTTCAAAAAATCTTATGACGGGATGCTTCAAATGAAGCAATTCAAACATTTTCATTAATGGCATTTAACTATGGCACTGCAAGTGCACCGTTCTTGGCAACATAAGCTCTGTAACGCTAATGATGAACAAACTGAATTTTCAATAGCAATTTGCATTTGACCAAGTAGTTTTGTAGACGGACTTCAAAATTGTGTTGGGTTTGATCACTGCCCAATCATCCAAGTTAAAAACCTTTCTCTCTCATCTGGTTGCCGAGATTCATGATCTTACGCATATTTCCAATAGGCGCCATGTCATGTTCCAACTAATGAAAATTCCGCAGATTTACACATAGTTTAACATTGTGGTGGTCTTTGTCTAGACCGGTTTTCATGCGACGCCACCAAAGTAATTGGCCATTGTTAGAAAATTGCGGTCATATACATGAGAACAAGTTACCATTCGATACCAACATGAGCAACAGAAACCTCTGAATGTATTTCATTCTTATCAAAATACAGTTCAATGAAAAAATGCGTTCGTGTCATGGGCTAACATCGTTAGGTTCAGCCAATACAGCAGAAAATCATGTTCTAAACGTATTAGTAACGCATTTATCGTCTAAAGACATATCAATGTGTTTGAACAAACTTATTCAAATTGTGCAATTCAACGACGATGTAAATTCATTGAAAAAAGGAAAAAACTTTAAAAAAAAAGTCCCTATACTGAAGAATCTGAATATATTTTTAGACAAAAACAAAATTATTCGAGTGGGTCGAATAAGAAATTATTGATCAATCTTTCGAGACGTAGCACCAGATTATGCTACAAAAGCATTGTCATAGTCATTCAATAGTTTCATTAAAAACGGCTATGATTAATGATTTTTCAGCAATCTTATTGGCTCATAAAATCAAATGATGTCATATAAGAAAATTAACCAGAAAATGCATCATTTGTTTAAAAAATATCCCAAAACCCACCAAACAATTTATGAACAATTATCTGCATCATCGAGTAATGATATGTCATATGTTGGTAGTCTTCATATAAAAGTTAATCGAAATACGGCGACCATACATCGCTTTTTTCGTATGCATGTCAATTAAGGTATTTCACATTGAACTAGTCTCTGCCGAGTTGTCAGCAAAGGTGTTTATTGCAGTATTGACCAGATTAATTTCACAAATAGGCAGTTACTAAAATTTAAATTCAGACTACGGCATCAATTTTATCGGGCTTAAGTCAAAAATGAGCAATTTATATAATTTGCTCAGTTAGAAAAACTTAGTTCCATTTCAGACCACCTATAAAGCACCACTTATGGAAGGCGGCAGTCAAGCCAGCCGGATATCACTTAATCCGGACTGTATAGGTAATATTTTCTTAACCTTTGAGGAACTATCGACTGTTCGTACCAAAATAGAAGCAATACTCAATTCAAAATGGTAGCACTGATTGAACCCGTTAATAAATTGTTTTAATAAAGGTCACTTTGATAAACCACCTAAAATTGTCGACGGCAAACCACAATTAATATCATAAATCAAAGCATCCGAAAATAGGTTTGAAAGCTTCCCGTAAAGTCGATCATTTTTATATTTTATTTTCTCAACTGTCATTATATAGAAAAACTATTAATTTTAACAGTATTGTGATTGCACAGTAAGTTTAGTTTCATACAATATTTTTCTATTAAATTGAAATATTAAAGTTATATATATATATATATATATATATATATATATATATATATATATATATATATATATATATATATATATATATATATATATATATATATATATATATATAACTGGTTTCAAAATGCTCATTCCTTATTACATAAACTGAGTAAATAATAACCAATTTAAAAAGTATAAATTAGAAACGAGATACAGTACAGCAATATAAGCTTTTATAATATTATTAATAGTTTGCCATTATTGTTTTGATAACAAAATTGTAGTTTTTCATTATGTGATGTGTCGTATGTTTTTGGGAAAGACAATCGTACTCATCTTGATTTATTTCTGAGAAAATCTCAATGTTTCTATTGTTTGGTAAAGGCATTTTTTATTTTTATTATATATATATATATATATATATATATATATATATATATATATATATATATATATATATATATATATATATATATATATATATATATATATATATATATATATATATTACTACAGTGGAATTTGACATTCTTGAATTTAAATTAATGCTACTGAATTAGAAACATGCTTGCAAGTATGTATAGTATAAATAGAAAATCCATGCTATTCTTTGATTAAATCCCAGCTTAGTGCTTTTGCTCTATATATCGAATATATTCCAAATTTTACCAACTTTACTAAACAAATAATTATATTTCACAGTTATGAAGAAATAAACTACTTCCTTCATTTTACAATTCGTTTTGTAAAGTTGATAAAGAAATGCCTAACCGATTTTATCACCATGTTTTTATTTGTAATGTTTGACAACACTAATCCCAATAATAACAAAAAAAAATGAAGAAAATAATACTTTGACCTCTAAACACAAAAACTGTAGTCTAGAAACAGGGACAAAGTTAACTAAGTAGAATTTTAAAATGGGAATTGAATAGTGTCGAAACGATGCAATCAATCGATTTTTTGTTCGCATTGACACCATTCACATTAGTTAAAGAAATTTCGAATTGTTGCCAGAATACCATAAAGAAGGAAAGTAGGTTTGACAAATACGATCTCTATTGCAAAGGTGACCTAGGAAATACAAGAACTGGCTAAATATATCCCTTATCAACAATAAAAATCTTCTAAATTATTATCCTGGCTAGAATCACATTTATAAATTAAGTCAGTTATCCACTACTCTAATTCGTAAAACTGTTAAATTGTGCTACATTAATAACCAATTTGTAAGAACTGTGTGTCTAAATTTACAGGAAGACTATTTATAGAAGATGTATAATTTCATCAAATCACAAAATGCTAAAACATTTAAAGCAATGCATGTGAACCATTTTGGTATTCGTTCAACTGAAGATATTGCTGTTGTAAGTGAAATTGTCGCGGTAAAACCAAAATGGTCGAGTCATCGTCGTTCACTTTGTTTCTAATGCTTCCGGTTTGGTGCATTTTATACATCAGGGTTACTCCAATCCATTTATAAAACTCAGTTAGCAGAGGAACTAAAGCCCAGAGATGAACAGAAAAGATTTTACAGAGATTAGGAACTACATTTCCAGCTCTTTGTGTATCGTAACAAGTAAATGTGTGGCACATTGAATGAACTCCAAAAAAGTTTCTGTTTGGTGTTAATTATAGTCAGGCGGTATCATTGGTTTTTAAAAACGACCGTTATATCAATCAGGCAATAATTAATGCATAATTGGCTGGTTTTTTCTTACAGAAGTAAAAAAAATGGATAAGGAACGTTAATTAATTATTTAAATACATCCTCACGTAAGGAGACGCCCGAACATGCACATACACGCATATATACAAATATGCTGGCATAAAAGGTTTTGCTGGTCACAAAGTCAACGGAAAATAAATAAACATTAGACCCGCGAAGGTTTAAGTTTATAAATTTTAACTATGCCTTAACAAACTAGCCTATTAAATTATCTGCATTTATGTTCCTCATTTCGCCATAGCCTCGGTTTATTTTTAAATAGTATGTACAATTTGACATGTTAATGTCTAGAGCAAGTTGCTCTTCAAGTTATTTCCTTTTCAAAAATGTAAACATCAGACTGAGAGCTGTTTGTTACTTTATACTAAGAGATCAACTCTGTGGGTCACAGAAAAATCTGTAGGTCACAGAAAAATCTGCTTAATGTTTTAATTGTATGACTATCGAAATATCAGCATTATAATCATGAAAACAAACTACCCCGTCTTAATTGTGTAAATGCTTTTTGGAAATTATTTAAAGCTTTGGTTGACAGAGCTACCTCAAAAAATTTAAAAAAGATTTGTTGGACCAATTCCACCAACAAAATATTACTAACTTACAAAATATTTCCTATATAGAGAAGCGTGAAATGAAAGGATGAAGCCGTTTGAGCACAACAACACAACCTGTCACTGGACTGCACAATATTTCAGAACTATAGGGAGAATTAAATTTAGGCCAAAAATGGAAATTTGAAAGAAATTTTTTTCTAATTTACTCGCTCTTCAGTCTGAATTACATACTGTTGAGAAAAAAGGAATCCTACGAGGAATTCATCCCAACTATGTATTTTTCAATTAGAATGATGAAAACTTGAATAATGTTAAACCCGATGAAAGGCCGCCTATTTAAACGTGGGATAGACTTAAATACTGATATAATTGGTTAAGCAATAGTTTAACATTTATTGTATAGCCTACATAGTACGATTTGTCTGTTGACTCAATAATTGACTTCCTTAGAATGTCATGTCCTTCTTCGTAGAAGTGTTTGTTGTAAATTGCTGCTGATTTATTGCTTAGAACAGTGTCACAATACTTCATAAAAGTCATGATGTTTCTTGGAATCATTACCAGGCAGGATGCTATCTTGCCCAGTCCCGTTAACATTTCAGTATACGGTGCACTAAGGCCAAGCCTTTTTTCCATTCTTTCTTCGATGCTTAGATAAGTTGTTCTCTAATCCATTGAATTGTTTTTTCGGTCTTGCCACATTGAAATAGAATCTTTTCGCTACTGTCTCTTGAGCAAACCAATAAGATTGGCTTCGATTTGACCTGTTTCCAAACCACCTTTTCGTAGCTCAAAATTTGCATTTTTAGTGTATACCTTTCGCAACAATTTCTTGCAACAATATATCAATTAGTATTACGAGGGCTTAAAGGCTATAAATGTATTAAGCTACTCTTTTCACATTAAAACAGACTATATTACTACTTTCTGCAATTTTTTTAATATGTGATCCCTAGTCATTTAAATTGATCATTTTTTTTCTAACTCCAATCACAGACACCAATCAGTCCTTTTAATCATAGCACTCTGCGGTACTTTCTGAACACTTTGTCTCTAGCTTTAGCAAAAAGCATTACCATACCGTCTACGAATGCTACTTGTTGGATATTGCCATCCATGCTACTATTGAAGACGTTTTCGGAAAGGTGTGGGCTTTTTATGTATGCTTGTAAGCACCCTTTGGTTTTCACTATATTAATGTGTTTCATAATTGGTGACTCAGTTGTGAATATATCAAAGAAATAGTTGTTTATGATTGAGTAAAGGTTTTCTGAACATCTTATCTTTTTTCCCTCATTCACATTACGAGGCCACTAGAAGTTATTGAAAGCACCAGACAAGTTAAAAAATAATCCATAAACGTATGTTTACTTCGATTCTCTCCATATGTAGATCATTTTACTATATATGTGCCCTTTCCCTAGAACACATATATCGCAAATTGCCAGTAATTAGTTTCTTGATTAACTTACCCAAAACTGGTAGTAGCATGACCTTCCTATACGATTTAGAATTGGTAGCATCTTGGACACGTCTCTTCCTAATGATAATTACTTTGCCGTTTTCCAAACTTTTAGGAAAACTCATATGTTTAGACAATCGTTCAAGAACCGCGGGATATCTGGCCCTATTTTAAGATATGCTTTTTGTACCACTTTGACCTCAATATTAACAAGGGTTCTTTTCTAGATTTTATTGCCATTATTGTAGTTTAAACTCTTCCAGTGCTAAATTTATTGGTGCCCCTTGATTCTGCATTACCATATGCTCTGTAATGAATTTCTTCAAACTAATCAGGCTTGTTCTGGTTTTACTAATCTGGGTCTTTTTCTTTTTGATATGGATTTCGGATCCTTGTAACTGTTGCTCTTTCTGTTGGAAATTTGTTTTTCCACCAATGGAAATTATCCTTTTTTAGCACCTTTCATATGCAGTTATGTCTTCTGGTTATCCCTGCCAAGTTTTTTCTACCAAGTTTGTGAAAATTTCCCACCTAGGACGTTTCAGCGCATATCGAAAAACCTTGTCTGAAGGATTGTTGCTATTACGTGTGATTTTAGATTTTAAAGTTAAACATATCACCTACCACTCACAAGTGTAACAATATCTCATTGACAATTGTATCATAACACCATTGTGGCATTACAAAGAGGCTTCTTCTTCCAATGCTCGTTTGTGTTCTTATTAAGCAAAGCCAGTTATGATAATCGCAAGGTTTTTGAGACCCTCCATGATTTTGCTTAGCTTGTTACTGTCATCCACTGGTTCATCAGAGTATTGAAAGTAGAAATACTGATTAGATACAAATTACCCAAAGCAGACCAAAAGCAGCATTGTGAGATTCTAAGATCTCTAGGTCCTGGTTAAAGATGCATATGGCAGATTTTGCACTATCACTGCTTTCAGTCACAACTCTTGCCGATGTCGCCAGTCCTACAGACTATCTTTAACCGTGTTAGTTGCCTGCATGTGTGAGTATAAGCTGAATTTAGGATACTCGATGGGCGACTAAGGTTTTCCATTTTGGTGATAACTTGCTCAGTTAAGTAAATATAATTAGTCAACCGCCAGTTCACTAGCTGTACATACTTGATTCAATAATTGTGCCCTTTAGGGCGCCTTCAAAGCCTTAAATGTTGAAAATGAAACTTTAATTTTTGATGCCTTCTCTACTAGAGAAATTCTCTAAACAGTGTTTCAGTGAAATTTAGAACTATCGGGAAAGTCACCTTAAAAGAATGTACATTTTTATAACGGTTTTTAGAAATCGGATTTCGAACTGAAATTCAACTTTATTTTGAAGTGACATATTGTAATGTTCTGTGTTGAAAAATGATCCTGGATAATTTTCTCCTAGTGCCGTTGGTTTTGGGTAATATTTTCCCGGCGCGATATAAATCTTTTTGAATTCTGTTAAGAAGGCGTTAGCTGTTAAATCAACTTCGAGATGAACTGCCCTTGTTGAAAGGCATGCAAAAAGAGCAATATAACACTTGTAGGCCTTATTGCCTTTGCCATCCGTATATGTTCAATGGACTGGGATAAGCGACACCTGTGTGAGTAAATGGCCGGGACAGGGTGCCATGATTTCTGGGTAGATCGCCCATGAGTTATTCTGTCGATTTACTTTGGATTCAATACTTTGGAACTGATAATACATTTTGAATGTAATTCCTTACTCTTTAAGCTTCTCTTATACGATCCAGGCAGTTTTCAGGACAAATGCTCCATGCATTGGTGTCATGCCGAGTGGACGTGTGTACTTGATGAATAATTAGGCTGATAAAGTGTGATTTGGATGGTATAATAAGAAGATGCCTTTTTTCGAATAGAAGAACCGAATGTTTTAGTCTCCCTTCCTCCTTCATTAGCCCATCGTTGTCCAAAAACGAATTCAGGAAGACGATAGTGCTCATCTTTTTATGTGGTTGTTGATCACTTAAATTTTATAGTTCGTATGCAAAGCGAATACCTTGTACTGCTCTTACGATTGTGCTTAATGCTGTCCCGAGTGATATTGCTCGTATTTCATCGGCACACGTTGAATTTTTAGTGATCTTCGATATGAATCGGGACAGATAAGCATTTACTCAAAATAGTTTTAAATAATTTGATTTGCGGTCGATGCGCCTGATTATGGTGGTGTCTAATGCAGCTTCTTCACTTTTTTATCAAACGTGACCAAAATAAGAGCTCGGGTAGTTGCTATCTTAGTCTTGGCGGTCCATGTGACTACTGTTCCAACTAACAATTCAAAAGGTTTTGATTGTCTGAAGATACGGTTCCTATGCAACATGGAAATGAAACAGTTTCAATCTATCCCAATTCGTTCCTCAATTTGACCCATTTTGCTGTAATTTGTTTAGGAACTTTTTCGTCCCATTTTATTTCGGTGGCCCAAAGTTCTTGTAATATAAGTTTGGATGGTATGGTAATTGGTGCCAACCATCCCAATCGAACAAATTGTCTTGCAACTTCTGGAGGTAGTTCTCTCTTTGCAAATTCATTTTATAATGATATTTGGTTTACTTTAAAACTGAATCAGTCGGAGATTAGGTTCCAATGGATTCCTAAAGTTTTAATTATTTCATCTACTGCCAATCTACGGCTATCCATTAGCTGCTGATGTGCCATATCTAACGATAGTCAAGCTGTATTTCTGTAATTTTTGGTTCAAATTCTCCTTTCAGTGTATCCTTTGATACTCTTAATGTTCCCTTGCAACTTCAATTTGGCGATACATTTTGATGATGTTGGCTCCCAATACCATTTTTTATTTCCTCCACCGTAGAATAAGTGAGCCAGTTATTATGCAAAATCATTCAAACTAAATTCCGATGTTGACTTTATTGAAGCGTGAAATAAATAAAACGCAACATTTCGAATCCTCTGAAGTTTCTTTCAAAACTCCATGATGTTGATGTAAAATTATCCCTTGCAATCATAATCCATCATAAATGATGGATTTATATGTCCTATTTGAAGATATACTCTCGTGAATCTTACATTCAACAGTCGTTGTCGTTCATTATTTTGAAATCTTTTCTTAATTTGCAAATACCAATGTCTTTGTACTGTCATAATCTTGAATTTGGCTTAAGTCACAATTTTTTTAATAATTGGGCTAACCTATCCCAGTTTAATACTAGGGCTAACCCGTCTGCATTCTAAATAAAATGACCAGGTCATGTTGTGATTGTTTTAAATCTCTATTATTAATTGCTAATTTTTCCAGTGTATTTTTCGTTTCCTAAATATGATGCGGTAGCTACTCCGCAAATAAAGGTCATCCGTTTATATTCCTTTATTAATTCGTATGAGCTCAGTTTCTCCCTATATGATCCGTTTATTCATTTAGTTTATCATTTAGTTCCCCCAACCATACAAAAAGAGGTTAAAATATCATAAACATAACCAACTAAAACACCCTTAAATATGAAAATTCCCAAAAGATTTCCATTGTACTGTTATATCAGCATAATATGGTTTTTAAATAATACACAAGCGCACTAACATTTTTAAGCGCACTATAGAAACGCTAAAACAATGAGGAAAATTCGTAGTTGGATAAAAAAAAATTATGTTTTGTGATTGTGATAAATGATAAACGGAAAAATCTAGTATTATCAACTATTTCATTGTGCGGTCACAACAACCGCCAACACAAAAGGAAAATGTTAATAAATTTAAAAAAAAGAAATCGTTTTAAATAAAATTATTTTTCATTTCCTATTTGTTAGTTGAGAATAAAAACAAAATTTAAAGAAAAACATCTCAATGTCATTATTCCATTTTCCAATTTTCGTATGGTACAAAAGTTAAATCACCGAAATAATCAATTCATCCAACATAAAAACTCTATCATACAATAACAAAACTTTTAACCTAAATGACCAAAACAAAAACGGTGGAAAAACGCGAAAATCAAACAACAAATTTTCCTAAACTTTGGAAAATTAGAATAACACATTTTCGTTTTGTTTTATAATTTCCGGCGCTCAAATAATAATAATCATATCTGTTTTTTGTGTTTTTTGTTGGTTTACAAATAACAAAACTACTAAATGGAAATGTAGTCACGACATTGGAAAAACTGTTTATTGATTTTTAATTTTTTTTTATTTTTCTCTTGTGTAATTTTGTAGTTTTTCAAAACTATTTTAATAAATAAACGAATGCGGCTTTTATGGGTGTAATTCATGTATATCATTAACTAATCAATATAAAATACGATATAGTATACCGATTAAGTATTAGATTTTCCATTTTTAAATAAATAATTTTCATTGTTAACTGATTTTTTTAATGGTTTTACAATTTTCCGATTATTGTTATTTGGCGTGGATGACAATAAAATTTTTAAGGTCTTTGTAGCGTTTGGAGCGACATCATATATACGATAGTGTAACTTGTATTAAAATACGTTTAGGTTTTATTCTTTACTAAATGTGTAAATGTCTTTACTAATTTGCTGAATGCTGAATGTTTTTGTTTTTAACGTAGAGTACAAACTCAAACCACATAAATATAGTGTAACGACTATTCGAGAAATTCGGGTTTGATTCGGTCGAGCCATGGTTAGGAACATCGCATTGTAAATCTTATGTAGTCGCGGGACCATGGCATGCTAATCCTTACTTTGTACATTAAGCTTTAGAAGCAGACTAAAAAATTTAAACTACTTCAAAATAGACAAAGGTATTTTATAGATAGAACTTTATTGAAACTTTTACAATTTACGATCAAATTTAACGTTGGAAAATCTAAGACTTAATGGACGTTACGAAATGTTTCATAATTTTTAGAAAGAATCCTCTTTTAGCGGTAAACCTCCAAGCACAGTGCTTTTATGCACCCATTGGAGGATCAACCTCGTAATATGGTATTTATAGGCTAGTATCATTGTTTTTTGTTATACTGTAAAATTTAGTGCTGCAAACGACCTCCAATTTGTATAACTCTATTCTTATACAGAAATGGATGTAAGGACAAATGTTTGCTTTTGTAGAAGGCTTCTAATTCTTGAACTATTAAAGCATCTTTCCTCTGATTATCCTTATGTCGACCATTCCAATATAAGCGCCAACAATATGCAAATACTCTCTTTATTTTTGTGGAATTTATTTTTCAGTTACATTTGGATCTGTTATTATTGCGCAGACAGAACGAAGCTGTTTCTTCTATAAATCCGTTTCGGCTATTACCGTATCGAATGTAAGGTCATCACTGCTTCTAAGCAAATCTAGCCCTGAGCACCATAAATTATGATAGCGTGTTGCGCAGTCCGCTGAATTTTCTTTAGATTTCAGAGGTTTTCTAGTTACTTGAGTGTCCTTGTAGCCATAGGTTAGCACTATTCTTGAATCTATGTAGGCCTGAACCTTACAATTTGGGATATCAATGGCTTTGGAAATTTACCTAAGAAGGTTTGTCAATAATGAAGGTCCGCACAATTCAAGCATTGTAAGGGTTAACTTTTGACTGATTGGTATACCTTTGTTGTTTCAGATATTTAAGTCACAGTTTAGTTGTTCCTGCTTTTGTAACTTTGATATAAACAGCTGCTGCAAATGCTAACTCAGATGCATCTTAAAATCTATGAAGCTCCAAATCCTGGTCTTTATATGTTCTGTATTTAACCAGCGTGGAATTTTTATTTTTGCAGCTCGTATAATGATGATTTGTTTTGATCCATATCTTATTTTGATTTCTTCAGGTAGCTCTTCGCTCCACGATATTTTTTATCCTTAATTCCTGAAACAAAAGCTTCTTCGTAAGGGGAAAACCAACCTTATCGATCGAAAATTTTGGCTATTTCGGATATAACCGTAGCGTTTGGTTGGTGGTCTCATATCAGTACCTATGTTGACTAAGAATTCGAATTAGTCATTTTGTGGATCCACATAAGACCTAACGTTTTTATAGATTCATGTTCCTTTTACTTATGATGGTTGGTTTTATTTTCCTTTGTATATGTTCGGTACATCTTTGCACCATATATTATTGATCGTTTGGTTGTCTTTCGATTTCAAGGATTTTTTTTTCAATTCCCAAGAAATTTCGCAGTTTTAACTCAAGATTATTTTAAGATATCTTAGTTAAAGACACCGAGTTTGAAGTTTATTCGTGTCTACGTCATTTCCATTTCTAGCTCTGTTTTTTGAGCTACTGGATGGTCTTACTACTCCATTCTTTAAAATATTTGCATAAATATCTGCCAATACTAGCTTCTTCCACGTGTTGTTGTTCTTTTATTGGTTCAGATGACAGACGTTCTGTCAATTTTGGTAAATTTCGTAACTCGGCTGCTGCTTATAGCAAATTGCTGTAATATTACTGAAGCCAATAATAAAGATACTCCATTATTTATTGCGGGAACATTTTTGCAAGTCTGGAGTGAAGTTGTAACTTCAGATTTTTGTTTTCGTGTTCATACCTTTAACATTAGTCGTAAAACGTTGCCCACTCATTATATTGCCCATTGAAATATAGTATGTTGATGGGTGGAAATATCGCTTCCAGTAAGCTTATTTTCGATGTTGACTGCTGGCAGTTGGTGTATCAGAAGAGTGGTTTTAAAAATTGTCCTGCTAATAAGGCATCTCATTCTGACAATATCATAAACTTGCCACGCAACGCTAAACTATTTTTATCGCCAACCGAGTTGTTAAGTTTTAGATGCGGCCTTAAGCAAGTTTTTTTTTTTTTTTTTTTGAGAAGTGGGATTTGCAAAGATCGGCCGCAAAGATAATAAAGCGAGTAATATTGGCAAGATACCGTTCTTGAGTTCTTAAGAAAATTCTTGTAATTTGTTTACTTCTTAGTTATTTGGTTAAAAGAGTTGCGTAGAATGCGATCTCTCGAAGATGTGATCTTGGTTGTAGTAGTAAGAGTAGCTAAACTAAAAAGAGATATAATTTGATTTATAATGAAATCATTACGTACGGTACGATCCGCTGAACTAATTTATTCTACAGTTGGCTGAAGATAAAATCGTAGCCAATCACGAGTAGGACGATTAATAAAATAATATTCTGGGGAAATGCAAGTATGCTATTTCTTCGCAGCCAACCTTAAAGATCTTCGGAACCACCAGCGTTAGTATAGCTGAACTTGATAGCTCAAACATATGAATTCCATTGCACCAAAATCCTCCATAAAAAATGTTACTTTTGACTAATATAGTCTCATCAGTATAATTATATGGATCTTCCGTTTCGGCCAACGAATGAAAGAAGCCGGAAGTAGAATTCTGTGAAATGAATCAGTACTTTAAGAGTATAGAGTGGTGTAGTAATGGCTCCTAAGGATAATTTGGATAATATACTCAGAAGATTTAATCCGGAAGTTAAATGATGGGGCTATAAGAAACAAGCTTGTCCTCAGCTTACAGTTGGAATAGACAGAAAAACTTTAATTTCTTGACAGTCATAGTTTTTTGCAACAGGAGAAGCTTAAATACAGATACGAGAATTTATTATAAACCATGTTTAAATCAGAATAAATGTACATTGATGTTTTTAGAAAAAAAAATGGCTAAAAGTCAATCATCATTGACTGGATTACCAATATAGAAAGGTACCTGCAATTATTCAACGTGCAAAATAGCGATGAATGTGAACGTTTTAGATGACGGAAAGGTTATAGAAAAGCACAGAACAAATTACTGTGTATGTTGATCCTTTACGTTATTCCTATGTTGTAAGTACTTACTACGTCTGTGGCTGAAATATGAACAAACCTCGCTTCAAAAGAAAACCGGATCCCGAGCGATAAATTGTAGTGTTTATAAGTTTCAAAACGAGAAGATATATCCAAAATGAACAAGAAGAACCCAAGCTTGTTAATCTCGTTGACACAAACGGATTATTGCAAACCAAGCTCAACACATAATTCAGATGTTGAGCAAGAAGAACTTGTTCCAGTTGTAAAGGGCTCACAATAGTAAAAAAGGTTAAAGGTAATGAACTGGATGAACATTCACAATTCGGTTCCGTCACCTCATCGCGCTTGCTTAAACCCGTTGTGAATATGTAACAACTTTTGAAATCTAACGTTGAGAAGTGCTCGCTAACTGATCCTATGACACCTGAAGAAGCGTTAACCAGAGAAGATACTGACCATTTGAAGCTCGTAATGAAATCAGAGGTTCAAGCAATGCAGGAATATGGTTTGTAGGATTAACAAGATCGCCAAAGAATCGTAGAACCATACGTTAATGAGGTTCTCGAACAAAGTATTATGAGATATGCATTTCCATATGTAACCTATATTTGTGGTTTGTTGGGTAAAAGATTTTGAGCCCAACGGAAACTAGAAATTATGAAAGTGGATCATTTCTTTTGCACCGTTTCCATTTAGTTTAATCAAACAAAAATCAACTGCAAACGTTAAAACCCAGTTGCATTGGCCGCATCAAAGGTTCCAAATACTTCTCGATATATAGCAGAGCAAACACTATCCATTTCTGGACTGGTTTGGAAATATTTCAAGATCAATGTAGTATATCCATGTGTAGTAAATTTATTTTATAGTAAACTTTAGTAATCGTTGGTTCTCAATTAAAATATCAGCTAACCCGACCATCACTTCACAATTGTGGTGATAACACAACGTGCATACAAATTTACATAAATTTAAAAACAAAGATGAGAAATTATGTATGCATGTAAATTAACCACATCCGAAATTAATGTAAATAAAATATCTACTGTGTTGCGGTAGCGTGTCACAAAAATATCGTCAACCGCAAAATACACTTTGAATAAAGTTTGAGTCAACAGTATGATGTGTATCGGTGGTCGAGTTAAGTCATTCCGGTCTTATTTAGTGTGTTAAAATTAGTTAATTGTTATGAGGTTAATAAAATTTGTTAATTATTTTTTGTTAATGTTTATCTAATTAAATTTTTTTTTGTCTCGTTTTAGGTAAGTGCACCAAAGTGTATTTTTCTCATATGAAAAATGGATTCAACTAAAGCAACCGGTTACCAAGACGGAAATTAAGTTTGTACAGTAGTTTAAGTTTTTTTTAAAGTGTTCTTGTAAAGTCATTCTCCAGCACATAGCTATATTTGCGTAAGTAATCTGCTCACCATTATTATAACTACAGGCCCCTGACAAATTTTAAAATTTGTGAAGTTTACATATGTAGATTTGGTTTCTATTTACTTGTTTTATCACGGGCTTTTTGTAGTTTAGCTGTATATTCCTCGATGTTGTCACCGACAGCCAGTATCGCAGTAACGCCTGCAAATGTTGCACTTGTATCATCATCCATGTGAGGTAAATCTCTTGTATAGATTAGATAGAGTATCGGTTCTAAGTCGCTTTCTTGTAGGTCTCCTGCCAAGATTGCCATACCTTCGCTTTTTCTAATTGACTCTCTATAACATAAGTAATTATATGGTCTTGCTCTGTGGTTGAATTTTTCTTTTTAATCTTAAATGTTCTAGTTTCTCGACAATTTCGAAGTAACCGGAAAAAGAGAGATTATAGTCGGTATGATTTTGTATCGTTCGATCCGGTATCTAAACCAATATTTTGTCAGCAATATCCACTGTCTGGGTACATATTATTTCTGAAAGCCTCCTTGATAATGCAGCTCTTTGGGATTTTAGACTTTTGATTTCAGTTTTTAGTTGTTTCAGTGTTTCATCCTTTATATCCAGATAATCATTTCTTATGGTCAAATTATACACATTTACGATAGTTTTTTGTCTACATAAACGTTGGAAAGTTCCTTCCAAGTGTACAGTAAATATTTTAGATTTTTTCTTTGCACTTCTAGCCGATTTTCATCGTTCGTTTTGATTGAAGAAATCAAATCCTTTAAGAACGAGTATTTCGTATCCTTTGCTGCAGTTAGAGTACTAAAAAGTTTCCCTGTTATTTCGTTTTTTACTTCCATAATGAGTGCCTTAAGTTTGTTACACAAACCGTTTAGGATAGTTTTGTCTTGTGGTGCCTGGCTCTTTTGCAATTTTTCGTTCTTTTTTTCCTGCACTAGATTTTTCTTTCATGGTACTATTCTAGGTACAACTCTGGGGTGCTTTCCAAAGCAGCCAAATACATTTCAGTTGAGTGTTTGCCAGCACATTTGATATATCTAGTCACTCGTCCACAGTATTTTTGCGTACGATGAAAACCTTGGCATTTTTTTGCGCTGCGGAATTATCAACGAAGCTCTTTTAATTGTTTCTATTTTTAGTCTCATGTTGAGAATGCCAGTTATGTGAAACATCAGCATAAAGAGGGGAAGTCCTCTGTTTTTCGCAGTTTCTAGGCTATTCTTTCCTTTGCCTTTTGCTTTTTTAATAATTCACAGCATCCAAAATTTGTAATACTTTATTTTGAAGGTCATCATAGTTATGTCTTTACTTGGACAGATTGGGTGTAGTCCTCTAACCATAACTTTGATAGAGCGAAAATTTGTATTCTCGTATGTGTGCGACTGATATTTCCTACAATTCATTTCTGTACGTTATTGTTCGAGGGTAATTTTACGTTATTGTTCGAGGTGGTGGTTTCTCTTTTGGTATTTCCTGGAATTACTGTGCTGTTTTTTGTTCCGGGGTTTCCTGCTCTGGAAAAAACTCAGCATTCCTTTTTTTTTGTTTCCTTTATTTGGTTTATTTCTTTTAATAATCTAATTTGTTTCCCAATCAAATAATTTTCCTCATCAGTTTGGTATTTGAATATGTTAGTTCCTCTTTAATTTTTTCGAACTACATCTTCAGAAGTATCATTTTCAATCATTTCTACATTCGTCCTCTGATTTGCTTTCTCCTATTATTCATTGTGGATAATATGGCTTCAATTTCTCGTAATTTCTGTTATGTCGAGCTTTCAAAAGAATCTCTTGAAACTATCTTTTTTTCAATATACTAAATGGGTTTCCAGTATTTTATGAGAAACAATAATTAGAGACCTCTATTTTTGCATGTTTGATTAGTGGCAACAATCTACATGTAAAGCAACTTGCACTAAAAGGCTAAAGTATGGTAAGTAGAAGTTCGCGTATGGGAAGTTCAAAGGAACAAAATTGATACTCACAAGTACTTGCAAGTAAAATAAACGCCAAAGCCATCTATTGTAATTTTTACAACTAAAATACTCTAGCGTAAGCTTTCGTATTCTACACCATCGTATGAGCATTAGTAGTTGCGAGTAGCTGCAAGTACTTATAAGTAGTGTGCTTTCATCAATGGAACATGCTTATGAATATTTATATTTGCCAACAAGTGAAAAATGAACAAATAAGGGCTTAAATTGTAGACAGTTCTAGCCGTTTGGCAAATCAAGAACCTCCAAACCAAATCCTTCGTCAGGACGATGACACATTCTCTTTTGTCGAAATTGAAGTGCATGAGCATAGTTGCGGTGCATTCAATGTCGTTTGCAAATTCTGTGCATGAACAAATGTTGCTGCCGAGTGTTCTTAGAAGAGAAGGTTTACCAGTTGCTGCTGAAAAAGCAAAGTAAAGGTTAATTCGAGCGGAAACGTCGTCAAGTATAGTCAATCCTTCAGAGGTATTCTATGAAACCCCAAATATCAAGACTCTAGAGAATTTCGTGAAAGTATTCGGTCATACAACACCGCTTTATTGTTTGCTCCAATGGGAGCAAAAATATATAACTTTTGTGAAGAAGGACCATGCGTGTTCAAGATTCATAATAATACATTTGCCAATAACTTGCTATGTGCAAGCTTGGTGACGTAGAAGCAAAAGCAAGCAAGGTATGCAAGTAATACTGTCTGACTTGTGAACCAAGTGTTTCATCGAAATCATCACTCAAATCAGTGATTGTACAGTGTAAAAAAAATCCGTAAGATTCCGTCAAGAATGATCACTGCAAACAATAAAACCTACTACCGCCTTTGAACAGTTGAATTGAGTTCCAAAATCTATGCTAGTATTAATTTAAGATAGTTTCTTAAAACTGTTGATCATCTACATGGACTTACAATTTTAATTTTAAATCTTAATATTTTAATATTTACGTTAGACAAAACGTCAATTTAGTGAAAAAACATGCCCTAGGGAAAATCAAGTCAGTCGCTCAATTATTTATTGGCAATTATGGAATTACAACTAAAATTATTGAAATTATGAGCGCAGCTTTCGACCAAATCAAATTATTTCAAATTAATTATTGCAACACCAACTACAGTAAAAATTATAAAGCTCATATGAACTTAATGTATTTGAGCTTTTAAAATTAAAAAAAATAGATGCACATCTAAACTTGTGTATTCCACATAGAAAAAAGCTCACAAACTTTATAAACAAACTTTGTGTTTCCGTGCTTTACATTAAGTGAAGACACTAAAACATATTTTCAATGATTTTAAATCCTTAAAAGCTCTCTCTATCGCCATTGAATATTTTAGTTTAGAACAACTCATTGATTATTTTTTCGTTGTTGTTGTGTTTTTTTTTTTCCTTATTTTCTTTTTTCAGGTTTTCGTTTAATTTACTCACACAATGTTATAATAATTTTACGTTACACGTAGATGCCACACAAAACATAAAATAACAAAAAAGCTCAGATTCAGTTTTATGTTTGAGTTTTACAATAATTTCATTTGTTACTCGTTTGCTGTAATTTACAATTTTTTTTTTGTTTTCGGGTTTTCTTTTTTTTTTCATTTTAAGGGGGAGCAAAAATATTTTGTTTTTTGTGTCTGTTGTACAGTACAAAACAGTACACGAAAATGCCGAAAAATTGTTGTTGTAAAATAAAATTTTAGCGCATGTCATTTAAAATGGGTCAGGCAATGCGGGCAAACGCTATTATAACATTACGAAATGTAACAAACATTTAGAGGAAAATGGAAAATGAAATACAGAATATTTATATGTATTTGCTATAAACACAATTTTTTTTTTTGTGTATTTTTATTAAATTAAACATATAACAACAAAGAAAATAAACAAAAAGAAAAACGAACTTTCATAATCATTCATTTTTGATTTTTCACATTCGGAGCTTTTTGGTGTTTGTCTTTTGTTTTTGTTCTTTGGGTTTGCTTCTGCTGTTACTGTTAATACTGCTATAGCGAATATTTTATGAAAAGAATTTTTAAATGATTTTCTTCCAAATATGTATAAAAAAAACTCAAGTATAAAAGCTCAAATTGATTTTTATCTGTTTATTTATTGATGCAGTTTTATGGATTCGATGGAAACAGTGTACCATATATAAAGCGAAATGGACGAATGATAAAAACTATTTTAAGGAGAATTTATGAGGATGAAAAGCGTTAATAGATGGTTGTATTAGTATAAAAATATTTTGTTTTGTTTAAGTGTAGTATACCCAAGGTCGATTAATTGTATATATATATGTATGGGTTGATGATAGGTATAATAGGTAGGTTTATACAAATTTTCGGGGAATTTCTTTTCTTTTACTGTTTGGATACAATATTTGTGTTGCCGCACAATACGAATGTTGCGAGGATAGTTTATTTTTTGACCTCGTATGGAGGTCGAGTATCTCGGTTAACAAATTATTCGATTGTAGATTATTTTCTAATAAATTGCAACCAATATCCCAAATAAATTCCCGTATGATTGAAAATAATTTGTAATAAAATATTAATTGATTACGATTTTTGGCAACCACATTAATTTCTAAAATAACTTTAATGAGATGAAAATTTTTAATTTCTAACAATAAAATAGAAAATATAATTTATGATGTGGGTGGATGGGTATAATTTTATAGTAAACGATATTATTATAATTATTTTTAATGTATGCTTATCTAAAAAGGAAATAATAATGTCATGTTCCAGGTAAATTTAACAATGGCGCAGGATTTACAAGTTTTTTTATGTAATTGTTTTACCGGCCAAGATAACAGTATTCTAAAATTGCATGGGATGTAAAGTGTTTAAGTTTAATGTTTAAGACATGTTAATATGGAGATGCTTTGATAATTTTTATTTGCAGTTCACTTATTTAAAACCAGCTAGCCGATGTTTCAGGTTTGTATGTATAATTCATACTCGCTGCCAAGTTCTTGATGTCTTAAATAAGTATTGAAGCTAGATATATAAGCGCTCCTAAAATAATGTGGTATTACTGGAATCTGATGTACTTCTTATATTTAAATTAAAAATTACCATTATTCTTAATCAGTTGCATCGTAGACAGTTCCAAGGTTGCTATAGATGTTCTCGAGCTTTCACACAAATGCAAAATAACCTAGCAATTGATGGCATAAGTTGTGTTGCTCTTTCTTTCTGGTTTAATTGCCGATTTTTGGGATGATTTCCCATGTGGACATCTTGGGTGGTTTAGACAACCTATTTAGTGTGATTGTGGAATCGGTATACTCTTAAATTTTAGGATTTTCTTTATAAGGCTTGAACGTTTCAATGATAAGGATTAATAATCGGATTAGTAGGGTAGCACCACATTGCTCCAATTTTGGCACAGGGACTTGTTAATTGAGATGACGCTCGTTTTGGATGCAATTAGATTAGTTTTGACACTGCCATCTTTCCCGTACGTGCATCCGCGAAAAAATGCAACTCTACAGATTGCAAAGTATACAGCCATCTAATAATTTTTTATTTTGGATAATTGGTCGAGTTTATTTCTTATCTGCAACCATGCTTTCTGTAAATCTGGCGTTAACTTTTCATCCCAATCAATTCCTTTAATCTATAATTGTTTGTACAGGATTTTCAGACCTATGGTTATGGGTGACAGAAATCCTTAGGGATCGTAAATACGTGATGCCTCCAATAGAAATATCCTTTTGGTGACATTGGTGGCATCAGGTAGCTCGATCTTAAAATAAAACAAATTTTTAATTCGGTGATATTTTATACCTAAATCACCGAAATAATTTTGGTTCCATCGGTTATGTTCCATAATTCTTCTGGTCCTAGCGATTCATTTTTTGAACAACTGGATACATTCATATTTTAGTTCGAAATTAGCTGATCTCTTCTCTAAACTGTAAAATCTTTTAAGAGCGTGGTAATGACTCACTCCTATTAATGGAGGGTTCTGCTCAAAAAATTGTAGAGATGATTAGCGCATTAATATTTAAATGATACTTCTGGTCCTTAATGGATCGAATTTTTAATTTGGCGACTTCTTGTGACACACCAGCTTCACAGTTGGTTTTAGGGTTCCCACAGAAATTTGAGTATTTAATCGAGGAACTTTGAGGCGTTTAGCACAGGATTCAGTGTTAAAATAGTGTGTCGAGCCGGTACACATTTTTTTGCTTTATATTACAAAGTAGACAGCTAGATAAGGTAGCTGCGTAAAAGAATTTACTGATACTAGATTGTATAATTGGTTTAAGTTTTGGTTTGAATTGGTCAGTATCACTTAATTTATCACTTCGCTTTAATAAAAACTTCAAAAATTTGTCGATATTATAAAAGTTATCTTCAGATGATTCGTATTTCCATAACTATTTGGTTTCTTCATCTAATTTATCGACTACCATAGGTATATGATCCTCGGGTCTCTATGTTCTACTTTTGAGCCAATTGACTTCAATTCTTGTACCGTTTCATCAACCGCATCGTTAACACGCAGGATGGTGGTCATATGGTTTATTAACGTTTAATTGACGCTAAAAAAATTTAATATATTCGTTTACACTTAATTTTTATTTGTTTGGACGTTGAAACGCTTCATAGTAATTGGCATCATCAATACGGAAATGACAAATTAATTTTTAAGGTGGACCTCTAAGAGGGATTCGAATATATCTTAAAACGAATGGCACTCTTTTAACGATCCATCAACAGTAGGAAGTTTGAATATTGGTTGCTTTAATTGAAAATTCAAAATATTAATTAATGACAGTCAAAATTCAACGGCCAACTTAATTATTTAATGTACTTAACAGATTTATCTCTTAATATCCACTTTACGATGTAGGTTTTTACATTACTAGTCACCACTTTTATTTGACGTTAGTACGGCTTTAAATTTCCATGGTAGATTGAAAGGCAGATTCATAAAACTAATCGCCGATCATCATATACATATCTTCGTAAATCAGTTTTGTGCGTATATATCAGTTTTATGTGTAAATACATAGGAATAACTCAAATGGCTCAATAAAAAAATATTAAAGAAAATTGATATACGCCGCCATCTCTTGATTCATTTAATATCTATACAAACACTTATAGGTCAGGGTGACTACTAACCGTATGATTTTTAAAAAACAAAACATTTTTTAATTCGTTTTTATTTTTTCTTTTATTTCAGGTAAGTTCGAGTTTTCCAGTTAATTTGCCATCAACAAGTGCGTTGACATAATTTAATTGTATAGAAAAGTTTTTGGTTAGAAGTTACTTCGTACAGGTATTTTTAGTTTTGTTTTAATTTTAAAATTTTTATTAAGTATTCGATTGTGTAGTTGTTCAAGATTTTTCCAATTTTCAATTTTATTTACAATGTTTACATTAATTACGTTAATTTACATTAATTAAATGGAATTAAATTGAATTTTTTAAGAATTAAGAAAAAAAAAATTTTACAAAGAAAATTGGGTTTATTTCCTTTACTGAGAAATTTTAATTTTTTTTATTGTGTTTTTGGATTAATGTTTGCAACTATATTTGCAATATTTTGACCCACATATTTGTGTTAATGTCTAAATGAAATTAAAATTGCATTTTAAAATTTATAAATATATGACCAAGTAACATGCAACGAAAACATATTCGAAATGTGAAAATTGTGTCGTGCATATTGTTAATTTTTTTCATATTATGACATATGGATGTATGGGTGGTCCATTAAAAATTTTATTGACACATATCTTGAAAAACTAATTAAAGATAAAAGAAATAGTCTAATAAAGTTAATGTTTAAAGTAGTTAAATGCGTTCCATATATCGGAAAATGGTTGTTAAGTTCAAATAGGTTTGCCACATGTAAAGCAAACACCAAAAAACAGCTTCTGGCTCAAAACAAGGTCAAGTACCAATACGATTTCTTCTGGCGTATTTTGTAAGAAAAATTTTCCAAACACACGAAGGTTGATGGACCATGATGCCATTTTGAAAGATCCTTTAAATCTGTTTTTTAAAATGCGCAATATGTTCTATGCAACTCTATCTTTGGTTGGTCTTGATAAAAGGAAATATAATATGGTAGCCAGTCCTTTATAGAAATAATATTTTGAACATTTTTGGTTTGGTCCCTGATGGTGGTGGCTGAAAACCACTGCTTTCTCTTATGTTATACTCTCAAATGGTCGGAATTATCATTGGAAGTTTTCTTTAAACAATTTGCTTAATGCAGAATACCTTTTCAGTAGAAAATATCAGATCTGGCAAGTCTTCAAAGAGTGCCTGTCATAAGAACCTATCAAAGGCCAATTTGTATGGTCCAAAAGATGTCTTTACATAGTAAAAAGGATTCCAACGAGAAAATTTATATCGAATCACTCGAAACTTCATAATCTCCTTTAAAGATTTCTGTGAATTCAAAACAAAGCTGAAGTAGGTGTTCTGAGTAAAGTGACTAGTGACTAGTGACTACTGACTAGTAAAGTATAATAAATAACAATTACCGAAGTCTTTTTTATGGTGGAAATACTCGAAAATTAAAATAAAGAACTAAAACTTTAGTTTCATACGTGCATACGGACAGGTAATATGGACTAGTTGGGTCGAATATTTTACCCCATTATCTGTTCACAATTTAGTTAATCAAAAAAAAAATATATTGAACCACATAGATTTAAATATTATAGGTTAATCTAATATTTAATGTCTACGTGACTAATTTTGTTCGAAATTTTGTGGAAAATGTCCTTTTTCTTAATAAGAAATTTATTGGAAAATTAGTATAACAGGGACGTTTAGGTAAAACCCGATATATATAACATATAAATCTGAAAACTAAAATCCAAAAAATTGAATCCTTTTATTGGATTGACTGACGTAAGACTAATTAGTTCCGGAGTTCGGTTCTAAATTTAGCCATGTGCTCGTATTATTTACTGTATTACCTTACAATAGTAATTTTTATATTGCCCTACTGGCCGTATAGTATAAGCGAGAATACTTAAAAGCTCTTCGTAATTAACGCATTTATTGTGTTCACAATTATACTATCAAAACAGTTGACCAATTTCAAAATTTGGCTCTTGTCATTTTTAAAAATGATATCCATTCAAAAATCCGATAAAGCACACAATGATAAAATGGTTTGGAGTCCAGGGTACGCGCTCGAAGGTATCATCCAAAATATGTTAGTCTTTCTAATTCCGAAATAAATGATACTCAGTATGTTGGATATAGCTTTTGCTAATCATTTTTTTTAATCCTCTTTGATATTTTCCTACTGTCAGTATTAATCCCATAAATTTATGAATTCTAAAGTTTTTCAACATCGCTGCAATTCCCTTGAACAGAAACTCAGCCATATGACTTTTCTCCTTAGTGTGGGTAAATTTCTAGAAAAGATTCTTCGATGTAAACTCGCTTTTCGATGTAATCATACGCAAGGCATGAATGTCAAACTTGGATGGTAGCAATCTTTTGTAATTCGCAGATCGGACAGAACAACAAAAATTGTTAAACACTGAAGTTGGCTGATAATATTTTAATACAAGTTTGTTTCGTTTTTCATCGTTAACCTAAAATAAAGAACCCAAATAGCTGCCAATATCTGTTAAATGTGCAAACATTGCACATCTGCCAATAAAACGACAGTTGTCACTTATTGCGAGAGCATTTTCGATTTTTAAAGAAATGTTCACGATTGTCTTTTTATTACTAATTGCTTTTATCAATTTTAATTAGAATTTATATCACAAACTTTTAGCTTTATTGCAAATATTGAACGCCGTTAATAAAATTAGTATATCCTCTTTGTCATTAGCTTTGACATTGTTAATTTAATTTGAACATTTGTGCTTTTTCAAAGTAATTTCCATAAATTATTGCACAATGTCAAATGTTAAGGCCTTGACTTTTTTGCAGATATTGTTCGATGTGTATTTCATTTCGAATATACCTAAAGGAAACAGTCACGAAATTTCGTTTTATTTTGCATCACCCTGTATAATATCTTAACCAATTAAATACATATTTTAAGATGATCTACTTAATTCAAAGTGTCTATTAATTTATCACAATATAGAGTGTATCAAAAAATGTTTTCCAAAATTGTATCAAATATCCACGTAATAGCCAATGTAACAGTCATTTGAATAGCTTTTAGTCAGCCAGATTGTCTATATACTATCATGTATAATATGTACTGTGTAGTCTAGTCTATTGTTCTTGTTTGTAGAAATTCATTGTTTATCAATAACAACAACAATAACATTAACAAAAAAATTACATACCGAAAGACTAAAGTTCAACAATATTTTATATAGCAACTGTATGGTTATATATATATATATATATATAATGTTTTATTCAGCATATCATATTTATTCATATTATATGTTTATGTTTACATAAGACATAATAAAAATTCCACCACACCAAAATCAACAGGTTAAATAGCATTAGGTTGTTATATAGTTTATATATTATTTGTCATAGGAGTTTATTGTGTACATGGTAACAATATGAAAACGGGGATTTTGATTGATTATTTTACTATAAACGAATAATATTGCGCAACTTGTTGGTCCTAACGTCGTTTTGATCAAAACCCAAAGCCTATATGGACTCAGTCCATATATACATATATATATATATATATATATATATATATATATATATATATATATATATATATATATATATATATATATATATATATGTGTATATATGGACTATATATATATATATATATATATATATATATATATATATATATATATATATATATATATATATATATATATATATTGATATATATATATAGATATATATATATATATATATATATATATATATATATATATATATATATATATATATATATATATATATATATATATATATATATATATATATATATATATATATATATATATATCTATATATATATATATCTATATATTTATATATATAATATGTATATTAAACTTGCTACCTCTCACCCTGTGTGCCATTAATATACTAACATATACTATAACATATCGACTTAAACTAATAAACTAAGAATATTACAATCAGGCATACGCCGCGCGTGTAAAGAAAATGATGGAAAATCTCGACTATAATTTATTTGTTTTCATTTAAATTGAAAATGTTTTGTTATTATTTTTTTTTTGTATATTAATTTTTATATTTTCAATCTGTAAACACCTGGCCCTAGATAGGAATTTTCACCGGGTTTTTTTAAAAGTTTTTTGTAATGTGTTTTACCTAATTTTGTTTAAATATGTGAGAATTATTCAAAAGTGCGTTCTAAGTGATTTAATATTTCGTTGTTCAAAAATATCTAACTAATAATATGAGTGTTGAAGTATTTTTAATGCAAGTGGCAAATGCTTTGAGTAAAGTATTTTTTGAGATTGAACACTTTGATTCGTATACATTGGCAACAAAATGTGTTGATGAAAATATATCGGACGCCAATAAATTAGTATGTGTTGGGTATGTGCAATTAAGAATTAATTTGTATACTTATATAAAAATATTAGAATAATTGGGTGCAGGGTGGTATATATGGGCAAAGTTGAATTGGGTTGCAAAATTATTAATAAATTATAAGAGCGATTGCGCCACCAAAATAATTGTTTACATATTTGACGTAAATTAAAATTTGTTTAGTTTGTTATGGTATTTGTAAAACGTGACATTCTTTCAAATCAAAATTAATTAGACAAAATTCGGCAGAATAGCGTAAAGAATTAAAATAAGGCACGAAATTAATTGTTTTATTTTTTAAATCAGTGGGTCAATGTAATTGAAGCATAACTAGGCTTGCAAAACAGTATATAGTGGAGTAATAACCTAAAAATCTAAAAATAATTATTATAAATAAATTATTGTAAACAATATTGTAAAATTCATTTAAACTTAATTTTTGTTTTAATTGCTCCTGAGTTAAGACTATAATTAAAATTTAAACATAAAAATTTTATAAATTTTCCTAGAAGTATAAATTTCAAACAATTTGTTTAATTTATTAATTTTCATTCAATAAATAATTTGTTTTGATGTGGATTTGAAATCATACACAAATTAAAGCGCAGAAACCTTTAACTTAAACCTTTAACTGTAATTCAATCAAATATAACGAGGATTCCTGGAAAACCATTTTACTTATAATTATTAAATAAAATTTGTTTTTCCTGATTTTTTGTGTTTTCCACGGCTACAACTTGTAATTGAATTCTATTAAATAAATTCTTTAAAATTTTCTATAAATTCTATAAATTTTATAAATTTCATAAATTCTATAAATTCCATGAATTACATAAATTATATCAATTAAAATAATAAATAAAGACGTTTTTATTAGCCATTGGTGGACCGCACCTTATCAACAATCGGATCCATCGGATCCAATCCCGAGATTACTATTCGTAATATTCTAAACAACCCGAAGAAGACAAGTTGTTCTCTACCCCGAGGAGCCATTGTCACCGACAGCGACCTCTGCGATTGCTAAATGGCGGTTTCCTCTCAGACTTCACTGCACCATCCATTTAGGATCAGCTCGCAAAACGTGCTCAAGCCAGTCTACTCGATGTTCTTCTATTTTCAAATTGCCTTATAAAATGATTAAATTCTATGAATTATTTAAATTATTTAAATTATTTAAAATTATTTAAAATTCTTTAAAATTCTTTAAAATTCTTTAAAATTCTTTAAAATTCTTTAAAATTCTTTAAAATTCTTTAAAATTCTTTAAAATTCTTTAAAATTCTTTTAAATTCTTTGAAATTCTTTAAAATTCTTTAAAATTCTTTAAAATTCTTTAAAATTCTTTAAAATTCTTTAAAATTCTTTAAAATTCTTTAAAATTCTTAAAAATTCTTTAAAATTCTTTAAAATTCTTTTAAATTCTTTTAAATTCTTTTAAATTCTTTTAAATTCTTTTAAATTATTTTAAATTCTTTTAAATTCTTTTAAATTCTTTAAAATTCTTTAAAATTCTTTAAAATTTTTTACAATTCTTTAAAATTCTTTAAAATTCTTTAAAATTCTTTCAAATTCTTTCAAATTCTTTCAAATTCTTTGAAATTCTTTAAATTCTTTAAATTCATAAATTCTGTTAATTCTTTAAATTCTTTAAATCCTTTAGGTTCATCAAATTATTTAAATTATTCCGATTTTTAAGTTTGATGTCTTAATCGACAGCTCTATTAATGTCTATGAATCGTGTTAAAAAAGATTATATCATTTATAATAAATGTATCCAATCCGAACAATTATTTTTAAATTATTTAAATTCTTTAAAATCTTTATATTCTTTAAATTCTTTAAATTCTTTAAATTCTTTAAATTCTTTAAATTCTTTAAATTCTTTAAATTCTTTAAATTCTTTAAATTCTTTAAATTCTTTAAATTCTTTAAATTCTTTAAATTCTTTAAATTCTTTAAATTCTTTAAATTCTTTAAATTCTTTAAATTCTTTAAATTCTTTAAATTCTTTAAATTCTTTAAATTCTTTAAATTCTTTAAATTCTTTAAATTCTCTAAATTCTTTAAATTCTTTAAATTCTTTAAATTCTTTAAATTCTTTAAATTCTTTAAATTCTTTAAATTCTTTAAATTCTTTAAATTCTTTAAATTCTTTAAATTCTTTAAATTCTTTAAATTCTTTTAAATTATTTAAATTATTTAAATTATTTAAATTATTTAAATTATTTAAATGCTTTAAATTCTTTAAATTCTTTAAATTCTTTAAATTCTTTAAATTCTTTAAATTCTTTATATTCTTTAAATTCTTTAAATTCTTTAAATTATTTAAATTCTTCAAATCTTTAAAATCTTTAAATTATCATTAAATTATTAATACAATTTTTTTTGAATTTTGATTTCTGTTTTTTAACCACTGCATGTTAATTTGGAGGGGCACCACTACATGAAAAATTTGATACACCATCTGTACAATGCAAGAAATCGACATTTCACCAGTGAATCAATGTTGCGTCCACCGTCTCAATGTTCATAATTAAATAATGAAAATCAGTTTTACATTTTTCCTTTATCTTCTTCTAGCCCAGTGTCTCCTAATCTACGCGGTTTTTACCCAAAAATGTGCTACTACTGGTATTCGTGTCAAAGTATTTTATGACATGCGGTACGAAAAATACCGAAACGTTGTTCTATGAAACACATGCAGTAAGTTGTTTCCCCATTACATTATTTGAAATGACTGAAAACATCATTATTAAGCCATTTTTCTCATTTTACAAAACTTTTACGATAAATGTAAAGAACTTGGAAGCTAAAATAAAAACAAATAATTATAGTATCACAAAGTATCAAAAACTTTTTATAAAACTAAACGATATTAACCTAAAAAAATATAGAAACTTTTCGTAAAAATTTCCGCGTTGTTGTAGATGGTCCCTTTCTACCAATTTAGTTTAACCGTGTTTATTGCGGAAATTTTTTCCCACCTCCATTATTTTCTAATTTTCCCTAATACGCAATAGAAATTCCAACTTTTATTTCAACATAAAACTATTATTGATTTTAATTTTATTCGAAATGACTAATAGTTAATACAAAAACTAAATGTAGTATATTGTTTGGGAAAAACTAAACTAAATCGAATTTTCTTCTCGTCGATAGGACACAACATTATTTTTATTGTTTTAAATTTTTATATAACCATCTGTGACCCAAAACTAGTTAAATTTATAAATTATTCTTTTTTTTTGGTTGATAGTTTTTAAATTTAAAGTAATTACTTATTTAGGTTTTTAGCTTGGTAAAGTTTTTTTGTACTTGGAATTATTTTAGATCTGTATTTTAGTGCAGATAAATTTTTTAGTCAGAAATAGTATAAATAAAATGAAAAATATTTGTTTAACTTACTAATAATATCTTTTAGAGTTCGTACTTAAAGTTTTGGAATTTTGTTTAATATTAACAAAGCTTTTATAATTTAGTTTGATATAATATTTAGTATAATATAGTTTGAAATTAAAAGTATCAAAATTTTAAAATCAAAGGCACAATTCATGTTCGCTGTGCCAATGTTTAACTTTTCACTTCAATAATTTTCTGTGGTCTAAGAGTTTAAGATTAGTATTACAACATCTTTCAGATTTCTTGTTCATCATGTTGACGCTGTCTAAGTCTGTCAATGGATTATCTTTTATAAATATTATAAACAAAATTTTCCTTGTTTAAAATTTTAATTTAACATTTTTTTTAATATAAGTTTTAATATTAATATTAATAACTTTAAAAATTTTGACACATTTCGGTATTAAAAACCTACAAAGGTATTAAAAAATAACAACATTCTAAAATTCATGTTTTTGATACTAATTTTTAAAATTAAAAGCCTTTGAACTAAAATTTTGCAAAAATATTGCTTAAAATTAAAACCTTTATATCTTTGGCATATAAATTTTAAAAATGGTGTGATAGCTAAATTTATACTTCAAATTTTAAACTGTACCGTAGATATAGACTATATAGTCTATATAGATCTACTATATACAGTCTAACTATATAGATCTATACAGTCAATACTTTTTCAGCAAACCTTGCGTTATCCTTTTTGCCTTTTTTTGCCTAATTTGCATCTATAGCTTGCTATAATTAAATTATTTTGTGCAATTTTTTTTAAACATTTCCATTTCCTTCCAAAACGAATATTTGAATTAGTAGCCTCTTCTGCTAAAAGCTGAAAAAAAATCATTTCGTTATTCTCGAACTTTACCAATATTTTCATTTAAAAATATTGACAATATTGTACATTCCTAAAATATTAAATTTGAGAGTTATGGACAAAATTGTAGTTACAAAACTATCCATTTGGTCTTGGGAAAACAATACGACAAAGTTAATAAATTTTCTTGAAAAAAAAAAATTAACCCAAAAACCAAAAATTAATCTTGCTTTAAATTTTTTTAATTTTTTTTTTTTTGTTTTTATAATTTATAAATTGTCAACACACGATGATGAAAATGATGAAAATTTACTGTTCGTATGGTTTTGTTGAAAATGTATACATTTTTGTTGCTGTTTTTGTTTCGTTATAATAAAAAGAAATTTAAGGTTAAGTTATATATACAACAAGAAAAGAACATACATAAGTGTAAACATAAGAGAACGGTTATGTTGGAAAATTTTCTTGAGTTTCCATATTTTTTATTTTATTTTATTAAAATTTATTTATAGCCATTATAAAATAATTCTATGTTTAGATCATACAATGAAATAGTTTTTAATGATGATTTTTTATTATTTCACAGTTATGTTGTCTAATTTCCTTTCTCATTTTATGATCTTATATTATGTATACACTACATATTGTGTGCAGATTTATTTAGTGTATTGTTACCGGGTGATTGTTTTAACCTGAAACTTTTAAATTTCTCGACGATAAATGTGGACATCTTGTTTTCGGTTGAACACCAGGAAACGGAGCAAGTTGTCGAACTCTACCCAAAAAACGAGACTCGTATAGAGAAATAACATTATCAAGACACCCGCCAGCTTCTTTTAAACCAGAACCATTTCAGTTTAAACCTTATACTTACACAGCCATATCTCCGTCGATAAGAGTGATTAAGTTCAGCTTTATTCAGCACTCTACTATAGTAAATACGATTGGCCAATCGAAGTTGTTTGTGTTCTGTAAAAAAACCGCGCCACTTGCAATGTCACTCGCGTCTGTTGTTATCTTGAATGATGAAGAAAAATCAGGGTGTTATAAAAACAAGCTACAACGGTATTAAAAAATAACAACATTCTAAAATTCAATGTTTTTGACACTAATTTTTAAAATTAAAAGCCTTTGAACTAAAATTTTTAAAAATTTTCTAGATTTACCTTTAAGATTCTTAAGGACCTTTTTAAGATTCTAATTTAGTATTATGATCATAAAGATTATATCCAGTTACCATCACGTCGTCCAAAAATGACTCGATTAATATACGAAAATCCACTATAATTCTATATTCTTTTTATTTTATTGGTGTTGTTTTTTTAGGGGCTACAATTAACGGAAAAATCCATGAGATTTTATTGGGTCCCAACATTTGAGCTATTTGCGTGTTGATTTCATTTTTTGTTGACTCTGCGGTAATCGATATTGTTTCACATATGTGGGATCCACGTTACTATTAATTTATAATTTATGCATAGTGATATATGTTGAGCTTAGCTTAGATAATATTAAATGATTGTTTTGACATGTAGGTGTTTGACAGGGTATCCTTCGAGATATTTTAATGTTTCCGGTTAAAAAACTCACCCGGTGGTGGTGATATATATGTATATATATATAAATATATATATATATATATATATATATATATATATATATATATATATATATATATATATATATATATTTATATATTTACAACAAAAACATAAAAAAAATCAGAGCAACGAAATGACACAATTTTGCAATTACAATGACGTCAGTTGGGAAAATAACGGAAAGTACATGTACATACTCGTATAAAGTGTATGTATATATTATATATAAGTGGATATCTAAGAAAAAAACATTTTATATACAAATAATGAAATATTTTTTTTAAGTTGTCAATTTTTGCAACTTACTTGACAGGCATTTTTATGTCGTTTTATTTATAGATAATATCAAAACTATTTCCTCTTTATACCGTTATAAAAAACTTATGAGCTTTTCATGATGTTTTTCTTAGTTTTTCTATATATATATATATATATATATATATATATATATATATATATATATATATACACATATATATATATATATATATATATATATATATATATACATATATATATATATATATATATATATATATATATATATATATATATAAAGATATATATATATATATATATATATATATATATATATATATATATACACATATATATATATATATATATATATATATATATATATATATATATATATATATATATATATATATATATATATATATATATGTATATATACATATATATATATATATTGGGACATTTTTTTCATTAAAACTAATAGCGCTATAATAAACTACAATTCATGTTAGACAAACAATTTATGTTTCTTATAACATATTTCACATCATCATAGCGCGAGCTGCCCACCATCAACAACTTGGTTGCTATAATTATCGTCATGTGTCTGATATACTCATCAAATGTTCACCATATTATTATGATTTTGTCTAAATATATGTTTACTATTTATGCTAACTTGAACTTGAGATATGTTACCAACAACAACTTTAAAAAAAATTTTAAAGCAACATTTTTTATAAAATATTTGTACTTTTGCCAAAAAAGACTTATTAGTATTTATTTTACAATGTCCTTTCGAATCGAATTAAGTGAAAATGAAACTATGTATTTGAAAAAAAAAATTGGCTCATGTTCGTAATAAAAGTAAAAATGTTTATATAAATATACAACCACTGTTTAATTTTATATATTTCATTAATGAATTTGGTAATTGTATAGTATTCAAGGTTAGTGTTGAGGTGGTAGAACCTTGAAAAGTTTGTTATACTTATTTTCAATAAAAAATAAAATTTGCGTTGAAATTTCTGGGCAAATTATTTTAAAAGTGAAAATTTTTTTGTGATAGAATCTCGTATGTTCGTTAGTTCATCAATATGTCAAAAAAGTTGTATGGATAACTTGAAAAGTTATCTAAAAGTATTTATATTAATACTTTAAAATTTGAACTTCAGAACTTTAGAATTTTTACATTTTATTAAATTATAGAAATAATACCACTCCGCACTTCCAAGTTCCATTCTCCTCCATTATCCAAAAATTAATAATAATAAATTAAAACATCTTGCCCTTTGGTGACCAAACTGTATATAAACATATTAGTTTAGTTAATATAATAGTTTAGTTATTTTTTTCTTATAATTTACTATTTAAAATTATTTTCTCCATTATTCGTATAAAAAAATGTATTGCAATTCGTTTATTGTCAAAATCAAATTAAAATAGCAAACAATCTCCATAGAAAGATTAAAATCGGCACACGGAATACTATGTTCTTCAAAGCGGCTGACTGACAACCAAATTCAAAAGGAACCTCTTCGGCAACATCTTCTGTTGTAAAATATGGGTATCCATCGTTGCCTGTAATCGTTTCAGGAATTAATTGACAGGGATATCTTTTAAAGCATTTACTATCGATCATATATGGTAAATTTATGTTATATGCTCCCCATGGGCCATGTACTATATTTTGATTAAAAATTTAAAAAAATTCTTAGGACCATCGGGTATTTTTGCAGATATAATATTGTCGACTTCATTTGATTGAATTTTATCTATGTACCATAAAAGAATATGAGCCTCCATATAAGACTATGTCCTCGCGCGTTTGCCAATCAATTTTTTCAATCCCAGTTTTAAAGGCACATTAATTTTTATGTTTGAAGAGCTATAACTTTATTTAAATGTTGTTGATATAAGAATTAACAGCAGTCAAGAATTGACAACAATTAACAGCAATATCTTGTTCTTCGTTCGTATTACAGAATTTTATTATTGTAATTTGCTATTAAACCTCATTTCGGTCATACAATGCCACTCTCCACGAAATTTCATTTAGTCACAATTTCAATTTATGTGTCAGTTTCGTTTTGGTTATAGCTACCTATCAAATAAAATTAGTTAAAGGGTCATTGTTTGTCTTTTAAAATTATTAAGGTACTGTGGTATACTGAATTTCATACTGATTGTCATACCTACGATCAGTTGCTATATCTCAATATTCACATTTTATCAATAATCAAAACTCACTACACTAAATATTATTAACATTTTCCAAGAAGCATACCTTTGTTTGGGAAATTTTGTCGTTTTTCATCATAATATTCCGTGAATACCATTAACAAAAGCGGTTAATGTAAACGAGCATGTGTCATAATTGTACAATATGATTGGTTATTTGGTATCATTGTCATTCACAATATGTTTAAGTAATACTACGAATTTCAACTGAGCTAATTCACGGGTAAATTTATTAATAACGGTTAAACATTAATTAAAATTGACAGAAATCAATATGATGTAAAACCACGGTTTTCCCGCCAAAATATAAAGTTTTCATCTTTTTTTGAACATTTTTTGATCGTCAATAGTTAAAGGTATAAGTATATAATATGTGTTGTGTAATATAATAATATAATAATATAATAATATAATAATATAATAATATAATAATATAATAATATAATAATATAATAATATAATAATATAATAATATAATAATATAATAATATAATAATATAATAATATAATAATATAATAATATAATAATATAATAATATAATAATATAATAATATAATAATATAATAATATAATAATATAATAATATAATAATATAATAATATAATAATATAATAATATAATAATATAATAATATAATAATATAATAATATAATAATATAATAATATAATAATATAATAATATAATAATATAATAATATAATAATATAATAATATAATAATATAATAATATAATAATATAATAATATAATAATATAATAATATAATAATATAATAATATAATAATATAATAATATAATAATATAATAATATAATAATATAATAATATAATAATATAATAATATAATAATATAATAATATAATAATATAATAATATAATAATATAATAATATAATAATATAATAATATAATAATATAATAATATAATAATATAATAATATAATAATATAATAATATAATAATATAATAATATAATAATATAATAATATAATAATATAATAATATAATAATATAATAATATAATAATATAATAATATAATAATATAATAATATAATAATATAATAATATAATAATATAATAATATAATAATATAATAATATAATAATATAATAATATAATAATATAATAATATAATAATATAATAATATAATAATATAATAATATAATAATATAATAATATAATAATATAATAATATAATAATATAATAATATAATAATATAATAATATAATAATATAATAATATAATAATATAATAATATAATAATATAATAATATAATAATATAATAATATAATAATATAATAATATAATAATATAATAATATAATAATATAATAATATAATAATATAATAATATAATAATATAATAATATAATAATATAATAATATAATAATATAATAATATAATAATATAATAATATAATAATATAATAATATAATAATATAATAATATAATAATATAATAATATAATAATATAATAATATAATAATATAATAATATAATAATATAATAATATAATAATATAATAATATAATAATATAATAATATAATAATATAATAATATAATAATATAATAATATAATAATATAATAATATAATAATATAATAATATAATAATATAATAATATAATAATATAATAATATAATAATATAATAATATAATAATATAATAATATAATAATATAATAATATAATAATATAATAATATAATAATATAATAATATAATAATATAATAATATAATAATATAATAATATAATAATATAATAATATAATAATATAATAATATAATAATATAATAATATAATAATATAATAATATAATAATATAATAATATAATAATATAATAATATAATAATATAATAATATAATAATATAATAATATAATAATATAATAATATAATAATATAATAATATAATAATATAATAATATAATAATATAATAATATAATAATATAATAATATAATAATATAATAATATAATAATATAATAATATAATAATATAATAATATAATAATATAATAATATAATAATATAATAATATAATAATATAATAATATAATAATATAATAATATAATAATATAATAATATAATAATATAATAATATAATAATATAATAATATAATAATATAATAATATAATAATATAATAATATAATAATATAATAATATAATAATATAATAATATAATAATATAATAATATAATAATATAATAATATAATAATATAATAATATAATAATATAATAATATAATAATATAATAATATAATAATATAATAATATAATAATATAATAATATAATAATATAATAATATAATAATATAATAATATAATAATATAATAATATAATAATATAATAATATAATAATATAATAATATAATAATATAATAATATAATAATATAATAATATAATAATATAATAATATAATAATATAATAATATAATAATATAATAATATAATAATATAATAATATAATAATATAATAATATAATAATATAATAATATAATAATATAATAATATAATAATATAATAATATAATAATATAATAATATAATAATATAATAATATAATAATATAATAATATAATAATATAATAATATAATAATATAATAATATAATAATATAATAATATAATAATATAATAATATAATAATATAATAATATAATAATATAATAATATAATAATATAATAATATAATAATATAATAATATAATAATATAATAATATAATAATATAATAATATAATAATATAATAATATAATAATATAATAATATAATAATATAATAATATAATAATATAATAATATAATAATATAATAATATAATAATATAATAATATAATAATATAATAATATAATAATATAATAATATAATAATATAATAATATAATAATATAATAATATAATAATATAATAATATAATAATATAATAATATAATAATATAATAATATAATAATATAATAATATAATAATATAATAATATAATAATATAATAATATAATAATATAATAATATAATAATATAATAATATAATAATATAATAATATAATAATATAATAATATAATAATATAATAATATAATAATATAATAATATAATAATATAATAATATAATAATATAATAATATAATAATATAATAATATAATAATATAATAATATAATAATATAATAATATAATAATATAATAATATAATAATATAATAATATAATAATATAATAATATAATAATATAATAATATAATAATATAATAATATAATAATATAATAATATAATAATATAATAATATAATAATATAATAATATAATAATATAATAATATAATAATATAATAATATAATAATATAATAATATAATAATATAATAATATAATAATATAATAATATAATAATATAATAATATAATAATATAATAATATAATAATATAATAATATAATAATATAATAATATAATAATATAATAATATAATAATATAATAATATAATAATATAATAATATAATAATATAATAATATAATAATATAATAATATAATAATATAATAATATAATAATATAATAATATAATAATATAATAATATAATAATATAATAATATAATAATATAATAATATAATAATATAATAATATAATAATATAATAATATAATAATATAATAATATAATAATATAACAATATAACAATATAATAATATAATAATATAATAATATAATAATATAATAATATAATAATATAATAATATAATAATATAATAATATAATAATATAATAATATAATAATATAATAATATAATAATATAATAATATAATAATATAATAATATAATAATATAATAATATAATAATATAATAATATAATAATATAATAATATAATAATATAATAATATAATAATATAATAATATAATAATATAATAATATAATAATATAATAATATAATAATATAATAATATAATAATATAATAATATAATAATATAATAATATAATAATATAATAATATAATAATATAATAATATAATAATATAATAATATAATAATATAATAATATAATAATATAATAATATAATAATATAATAATATAATAATATAATAATATAATAATATAATAATATAATAATATAATAATATAATAATATAATAATATAATAATATAATAATATAATAATATAATAATATAATAATATAATAATATAATAATATAATAATATAATAATATAATAATATAATAATATAATAATATAATAATATAATAATATAATAATATAATAATATAATAATATAATAATATAATAATATAATAATATAATAATATAATAATATAATAATATAATAATATAATAATATAATAATATAATAATATAATAATATAATAATATAATAATATAATAATATAATAATATAATAATATAATAATATAATAATATAATAATATAATAATATAATAATATAATAATATAATAATATAATAATATAATAATATAATAATATAATAATATAATAATATAATAATATAATAATATAATAATATAATAATATAATAATATAATAATATAATAATATAATAATATAATAATATAATAATATAATAATATAATAATGTAATAATATAATAATATAATAATATAATAATATAATAATATAATAATATAATAATATAATAATATAATAATATGCTAAAACAATTAATACAGTAACTGCATCATATTATTGTATCTTTTTGTGGTTTTTAATCTTATGTCGTTTTTATTATTGATGAACCTATTTTAAGTGATATATTATGTTATAAGATAGAACGCCTGATATTTCTAACAAATTTAACAATTGGGAACGGGTCTATAAGGTCTTCAGTATTATGTATTCTTTAGCATAATCAGTATCTAATGGTACATTTTCATTCTAACGACATAGTAAATCTTTATTACCAATTTTAAGTAACCTATTTGAATATGTTTCTGCATTTTTGAATATTTAAGGTAATCATGAATCGTATACTCTGATCTTTTTTTAATTATTAGAAATGTTTCCCGAAAATCTCCATTTTTCCTTTCCTTTGAAAGAAGAAAATATTATCAGGTAAGTTTACCTGTATCACCAGGTGCACAAAAAAATAATTCTAGTGTCTTCAATTTTTTTAAGATTTTATTATCAATTTCTTCTTTTATGATATTTGGAAATCCATTGCATGCAACAATAATTTACTAGAACATATAAAAAGAAAATCATTTTGTATCTGGGACGTAAGGCTTTGATAAATAAACATATTGTTAAAAAGATATTGTTCACATCATTTTATTTAATTATAAATATCTGCCCTCAAAGCTTCTTAAAATTCATTTCACAATTTAATGGGGTTCGTAAGGTTGCAATTAGTATTAATTATCTTATTAATTGTCAATGTGAACTATAAAATGTTACCAGTACCCTGATTTTGTTCGTTTTTTTGTATTTATATATATATATATATATATATATATATATATATATATATATATATATATATATATATATATACATATATATGCATATATATATATACATATATATATATATATATATATATATATATATATATATGTATATATATATATATATATATATATATATATATATATATATATATATATATATATATATATAGATCGGTCAAATTTGATATAGTGCCTTTATGTCAGGTAAATTCAATTTAACAGAGCCTAAAAGACTCATTAAATAAGTCTAAAACCAAAAAATTATGTAACAAAATTTGGCCAAAGAGGTTTCTAAATTTAAAAAACGTGAAGCATCTTGTTTGTAAAATTTTTATATCTAGGTGAAAACGTTCAAACTTTAAATATGGCATTATTTAATTTTTCAGTAAAATAGGTTTAAACTGAACAGAAATTAAAAAAAAGTAACGCAAGGCAAATATCTTCGTATGGTACCTGCTAGGAGCAAAGAGTTTCCATTTGCAGTCAACACCAAAAAATATTTTGTGCAAGAGAATGTTTGTAAAATTATTTTTGTTTTTAAATGGGAATTGTAATTTAAAGCTGAATTGCATACTCTTTACTGATGACTGATCTGTAAAGCCTCTTCTATGGCATATTTATATATTTTTTACCGGTAGCACAAGTAGAAATCTAACTATCTATTTTTATTTTTGTTGATATTGTAAATAAGTGAGTTTTAACATATGGGGTAGTTTGCCCAGCGATTCAACTTTTGTTTAGTCACCTCCTACGGCAAACCAATGATGCGCCCGTGGAATTATTGGGATTGCATGTTGTGTATTAGACATTTTCGAGGACATTTTCATATTTATTTAAAACTTTATGTTTTAAATAAATATGATTATTTGTTTATAACCGCAGATGACGTTCCAGCAAATACTATTCTAAGATCATTGGCCATTTTTTGTTTAGGCATAACTCCCTTATCTTTGTATCAAAATTTGGGTAACCACTCATCAAACGTGACGACTTTGCTTAATATGAATTCTTGAGTTTTAATATCTATATAAAGCGGGATGATTTTATTTACACTGAACTTATTTAGACTGAAGATGTAATTTTTGACGTAATTACTACCTGTATATTTAGCATATAATATAAATAATATATCTTGGTTCTTTGTTGCTATTTATCTAATCCAAAATTTGTATTATTTGTTGGAGAATATTTGCAAATTATATTGAAGTAACGTTAGTTTACTTCTGACTTTAGAAAATCAGAGATAGGATCTATCTAATAAAATATCAATAATTTGTTTTGAAATTTTTATTTATATCAATATTAATTTCGAAATATCAATGCATACAACTAGAAAACAAAAGCACCCAAAAACAAAGTACCTATACTGTCAACAGAATAATCTTACCTATCCCAACACGAAATACAATATATCTTAATCATACGTCATTTAACGACAACTTCTCATGCAATCACCCTTACAGTTCATTTTGCACAATATACTTTTCCAATTTTCTTATTACAAAAATCATCACACCAGTTCAAAATATATATGCATATCATTTATATATATATATATATATATATATATATATATATATATATATATATATATATATATATATATATATATATAATATTTTAAAACTAATAACTGACCTATTTTTTGTCTACACAACCAAATTATAACAATCTTTAAAAAAAAAATTTTAATTCAACATACATGTCTTTGAACTTAGTCCATCATCATATGCTATGATTTATTTATTTATCTTAAATATTTTTCCGTTTAAATATTTATAATTAATTAATTAAATAAAACAGAAGTACAATTATTTTTAAAATGTTTATGACGTTAGCCCGTTGCATTCCTATATATATATAAAATTTTAAACGTCATATATATATATATATATATATATATATATATATATATATATATATATATATATATATATATATATATATATATTTATATATATATATATATATATATATATATATATATATATATATATATATATATATATAATTTGAAAAACTACAAACACACATTGAACGTATACTTGTTTAGGTTTGATTAAAAATTAAAATAAAATTTCTTTTCTTAACATTTTTGTTGTTTCGAAAAACAAAAATTGTAATACAAAAATTAAAAAGAAAATATATATCATTTTCTTTCTGTTTTCTTTTTTATTTTATGTTATGTTTATAAAATTCATATACATGTATAAAAAAAAATTGTTATAGTTCTCATGAAGTCTTGCGCATTTCAATTACCTTATACATATTTGTATTATTAGTTTTCTTTTTCAGACACGGTGTATTTTTACATAAATATATATATATATATATATATATATATATATATATATATATATATATATATATTAATATATATGTATATATATATATATATATATATATATATATATATATATATATATATATATATATATATATATATAATATATATATATATATATATATATATATATATATATATATATATTTATATATATATATATATATATATATATATATATATATATATATATATAAACTTATATTTTCCGAGAGAAATTATTTTCTATATTATACACAACGAAACGACAACAACAAGAAACATTTCTTCGGATATATGAATTCAACATGATTTTCATTTGATGATGTTTGATAAGAAAATTTACTTTTCCTCTATTTGTGTGAGAATGTGTGTGTGTACGTGAGTTTGTGTGCAAATAAAAAAAAACTTTTGCACAAAATTTGACAGTGTTTAAAAACATTCGCATGGGGTTATATTTTTGAAGCCCTATTTTATTGTTATAAATTTGACAGTAGTTTTAAAATTTTTAATTAAAATTATAAATAGAAAATGAATTTTTGTTTAATTATAGTATATATACTAATTTTATACACATTTTTCCGAAAAGTTTTGGAAACACATTTGACATTTAGCGCATGCGTTTATAATTTTCAATGGCCTCTCTTTTTTTTTACTTTACTTTTTTTTTTCTATACACACTTTGAAAAACTAGCCAGTATTCCCCAGTACATATAACGTTTTAATAGTTAATAAAAAATAAAAATAAAAAATTTAAATTAAATTAAAATTTTCATAAAATATAAATTTATATACATATATAAATATATATATTAATAAAATTGATTAAGAAATAAAAATAAAATTTAATTATAATTTATATATATATACCTACATAAATATATTAAATAGTGAGTGAGTGTGTGCAAAAAAATAAAAATTATATAAAATTGGAAAATTCTATAATATAAAATATAAAATCGTTTTAAAATCCAAACGAATGGATAAACACGCTATTATTATTTTTATTTAACGATATGTTTGGATAAAAATGAAAACAAAAAATAAATAAATTAACAAATTTTAACCAAAAATAAAGTAAAAAAAAAAATTTATAAAAATTATAAAGTTATTTATGTGAAAATATTTTTTTACTTATAATTATTATAATATAATTTTGTGTAACTTATAAAAGTTGATTTTGGTTTTCTATTTTCACTGAATGGGTGGATAATTTTTCAAAAGCCAAATACTCATGGCGTGAAAATTACAATTTTCTTCTGTTCAATAAATACAAAATACTATATATATATATATATATATATATATATATATATATATATATATATATATATATATATATATATATATATATATATATAAATATATATATGTGTAATTATATATTAATTTCCAAAAAGTGTTTATAGTATTTTTCGATAAAGTGAAAATTTTATTTTTTGTTCGATTTGCAAATATTTTTGTAAATTTAATAAAATTGTTTAAATTATAAATAAATAATATAATATTAAAAAATTGGTTCGGCTTACACAAATATACATAAAACATATGCCGTGAGAATGAATTTGGATTAATTTGTGCGTTTTTTATTCAAAAATTTGTCATTAAAAAGTATTAAAAAGCTTTTTAATGAATTTTGTTATAAATAAATAGAAATTCCTAAAAAATTTAGAATGAAGCCATGTTTTCTTTATTTGTTGTTTTTTTTACATTAATTTTCCGTTCATGGGTCATGAATGAAAATATGGCTGAAAACTTTGTACGGTGTATTATATCAATTTGTTCATATAAAAAAGTACTGTACGTTTTAAAATGTAATTGATTAGCGTATATAGTGAAAAATTATTTTTCGCATTAATTTTATTGGACAATATGAAATCTTTGAAAAACGGTTTAAAATTTAAAATGACCTTCAATTAATTTAACGAAAAAGAGCTTTTTGCTCTACTGTGTGTGCTAAAGTACATGGTATTTTTGTGTTTTCTTTTCTTTAACACACACACTCACATACAGCCACGAATAGATACACAAACATACATTCAAACATATACAAAAAAAAAATAATAAAATAAAAATGGCAAATTTATGTTTTTTTCATTGATTTTGAAACAAAAAAAAAATTAAATATATTTTTAAAATTATTACTTTTAGAGTTTAAAAAAAAAATTAAATTGTGCAAAAATTTGTTAACAAAATACCAAACAAAAATAAAATTAAAGGATAACAGTTTTATTTATTATGTCTATATAATTAATCATAATTAGTGTGGTGTAAATAGTTTTTAAAAAAATATATCAAAAAAAATTTATTATAATGTTGATTATGTGTTGTTTGTTAAGTGTAAAGTTAACAAAGTTAGATAAAATTAATAAATGTCTAAATTTATGTTTACGTGCCGAAATTCTATGTTAAATAAATGCCAAAAAAAAAATATTCTAACTAGATAAAACATATCTAAAAAAATTCTAATATTATATATTCAAATATATAATTTAATTTTTTTATTTATAATAACTAAAATAACAACAACAAGATTATTATAAACTTAATAAATAGTGCCGTCGTGTTAGTCGGCCGCACCAACCATTTCTCGTATAGAATTTGCAGAAAGATGGGGCCTGACACCAGTATTACGGCCCAGACAAGAACCTCGAGTCTGCGGTGAAAATCAAAATAGTCAACCTCCCCCTCTTCTTACAGACAGGTAAATAACTATTTTATATACGAATTCGTGTGTTATCTTTTGTGGTTTAGAAACTAAGATTTGTTGTAATTATTTTATTCTCTAACGTTGGTAATATTTAAGAGAAAAGCAACAAAAAAAATGTTAAAAAACCAAACATTTTTGAGAAAGTGTAAGGGAAAAGACAAAAAGATAATTTTCTTAAAAAAAAAAACATCATAAAATAAAATTATGTACGATGACGATATAATTTATTGATTTGAATCCAGAACAAAACGTTGAAACTAATTAATTCATCTCAATAGAACAACAACAAGAAAATTTCCCAAACTATATTGATTATTTCATGAGGCGATAAATTATTTTTTTTTTTTTTGTTCGATCAACTTGTTGCTTCAAATTTAGTAAATGTATAAATAAGTTTTATATGTATATATACTGTATATAAGTATATTCATAAAATATATAGTTTTTTTAATCACAATCTTGGATTAAATAAATCAAAAAAAAAAAAACGATTGCTAAAAATAGCTGTGTGACCTTCCAACAATAATAGTTTCACCTTATATCAAGTATATATAATGTGACGTGAAGTCCTGCGAAATACAAATTTCCTTCTTAAAATATATTTAAGTATTTACCCTACCACACCCCGAATTACATTTACTTATATATAAATATATAAATCCAAACCGAATTCTAAAAATAACTTTTCCTATTTTACATCCCGCATTTTTGTCCTATATGTATATATAGACGAAAATTTTAGTGTTGTTGTATTTGTATATATCCTTTAATATATAATATATATATATATATATATATATATATATATATATATATATATATATATATATATATATATATATATATATAAATATATATATATATTTATATATAAACGAGAATATAGTCGGTATTTACGTATAGTTTGGGTGCAATGTACGTCACAGTAAAAAATATAGGTCACAATGACGTCATTTGTTGCCCTATATAATAATATATTCTTTGAGTATATAAAGGAAGAATATAAAACCATCAATGAAACAACGATTTTTTTTTTAATTTTAGTTTATATATGAACGAGAGTACATACGCTTTTTGCAACAATGTTTGCCATGTATAAAAAAAATTCATTGAGAGTCGGATGTTACCGGGATTTATTTATTGTTTGTATTGGCGAATTTGCTATATGTTATACATAGTTCATTTTAAATTTTTTTTTTTTTTTTTTTTTGAAAATGCAAATTAAAAAACAATAAAATCGTATATTCTAATTAAATATGTATATATATAAATAAACAATAACAATAAATAAATTTAAGTACGCGAGTTAATTAATTTAAATTTTTTTTTTTTTTTTGCTTGATCGATCGTTAAAATTAATAGTTCGTGTATAAGTAATTCAATTATCATGTACTTTCGACTTGTGTATGGTAGAAAAATAATATTTTGCTTAAATAAATATATCATCAAAAACTTGAGGATAGTCAATTTTGTGCAGCTTTTTTTGGTTTTGACCATATTCGAAAATTATTGGTGAAAAAATATAGTTTGACTGTTTAAAAAATGTAATTAACAATAATTCACACGGTTGTGAACTATTCATTAATTAATAGTGCTATAATATAGTACTGGTAATAGTTATGCAGGGTTAAACATTTTCGTATTAATTAAGAATTTTTGCGAATTGTTGATTTTTTTTTTTTTTATTAAATATAAAAATAAGTGACATTTAAGTCACGTGTGTACTGTGAATATATTATGTTAAATATCAGGATACTTGAAATTATATTTCCTCTTCTAGTGTATAGGTGAAACGATTGGGTTTATAGATTTCGACGGTTAATCAGAACTCCCTTGCATCGATTATTAATTTGAAATATTAAATTAAATAATTGGAACATCAGTTCCAATTCGCTGTGCAGTTTGTTTGGTTCATTTTGGCAATTTATTAACATCTACAAGCATGGGTTGTATAAGAAACAGTCTTTCGGAGGATACATGATTTGTACATGAACAAACGTTGGTATTACCCTCATTTTGCATGAGTCACTTACTACTTATTATAACCACAACGGCTTAAATCTCCTTAGTTTTCATGAATATATATAATGCGTTAAGGCAAAGTGGCTTTTTTTTATAGTCCATCAGGGTTATCTTCATCCCATAATATGTTTGCATACGAGCAGATTTGTTTGACATAAAAGCTACTTTGTTCTCTTTGACATATCCGTTTTGAATCTCTACCATATCTCACATTTTTGAACTCAATATCACAAAATGAATCAAATTTAGAAGCGTTTTCGCTATAGCGTATTCTAAATAGTTTTAATTACATGTATATAATCATTTAAGTATGACGCGAACGTTTCAATTGACGTGTATTAACTTGTTGCACAAAAATCCATAAATTGTTTCCAAATACTTTTATTATTTCGATTGGCATCAACATACTGTACGCTTTTCCAATCTTTGGTTACCAAAATTACTCATTTTATATCACTAATCAATACCGGCCGATTCACAAATACTTAGTAATTGCGTAAGTTTACGGATAGCTGCAAAAAAATTTTGTTTGTGTCGTGCGTGTTGCTTTGATTTAAAAATCGACAAAAAAAATAAATAGTAGGCTATTGCCATATAACGTGGGTACCACAGCGATAATATGTGGTTCTGTGAATTTTATTTATTTATAAGAACCAACATTAAACTTGTTATATAAACAAAATACATTTAGAACAAGTTATATATCAAAAATTAAATCATTCGCTGATTTGATCAGTTGGAAAAGGAAAAAAGAATATATCTTGAACGCACTGACGTTAACATATGATTTAGTTGCTAGGTTGAGATTATTCCATAATTTTACTACATAGTCATTCACAGTTAAAACTTAAAGCTCGTTTTACTGTGATAACGGAGTTATATGAAAACTGGCATCTTAGCTCTGCAAGGGCCGATTGATGATCATTGCCTACGAATTTAACAACCGGCTAATATGTACTTATACCTTGGAGGACTCGAGACCTTCCCTTTAGAATTTAACAAATTATCAATTTGACTTCGGGACGTGTTGTGGATATTTTTATGAGGACGAAATATCCTAGCCACAATGAGATCGTGTATTCGGATCTGATAATTTTGAGTGCAACAAATAGTCATTCTACGGAAACTTATGTAAAGGTGGCAATACCGTGGCAATCAGAGCAGCATCTTGAATAATTCAATGCACCTTGGAATTGCATCTTTTATTGCTAAATTGGAAGAATAGTCAAATTTATCTACCTCGCTTGGTAAAAATCTATTTTAAATTTAGCTAAGACTGTTAGAGTTTCTGTGCTCCATTACTTTCTACTAAATTTAAGCGACAACGTTTAGACTGTTCCTCTAAACATTTTTCAAAATCTTCTTCAAGGCCTCAGGAAAAGAGTTATTCATCTTGCAACTGTATACCTTTCAGATGAATGGCTAATTCATATAAAGCTCTGTAGCTCTAATTTGATGTTTTCCGGTTAGTAACACTCGGATAGACGTATATACCCGCTAGTAATATATCATTGCCTAGGAGGGTACTTTCTCTGTGTATCATTGAATCCTTAATTCCCTCAGCTATTTTGCAATTAGTTTTAGAAAAACAGCAAATAAGGTTACACCACTTTTAAATTTAAAAATTTTTGGTTGCGGTATAAAGATGACGAAGAAATCATTCGCTGATTTGATCAGTTGGAAAAGAAAAAAAGAATATTTCTTGAACGCACTGACGTTAACATATGATTTAGCTGCTAGGTTGAGATTATTCCATACTTTCACTCGATAGTCATTAGTCATTCACAGTTGAAACATACGGCTCGTTTACCTGTGTTCACGGACTTGTACGAAAACTGCCATTTTAGCTTTGCAGTGGCCGATTAATGATCATTGTCTACGAATTTAATAGCCGGTCGATATGTACTCATATCTTGGACGACTCGAGTCTTTCCCTTTAGAATTTAACGAATTGTCAATTTGACTTCGGGACGTGTCGTGGATATTTTTATGAGGGCGGACTGATTCATATACGGAGACTTATGTGGCGGTAGCAATACTGTGGCGATCAGAGCAGCATCCTGAATAATCTCAGGTTACCTTGGAATTGCATCTTTTACTGCTAAATTTAAAGAACAGTCAAATTTCTCTACCTCCTTTAATACTTGGTAAAAACCTATTTTAAATTTAGCTAAAGCGATGACGCTTGGACTACTCCTGCTCGTCTAAATATTTTTCAAAATCATCTTCTTCAACGGCATCAGGAATTATATTTGATGGAGAGTAATCATTACGTTGTTCATATTGCAACTGTATACCTTTTATATATCATAGGACCATAGGATCGGCGTATATTCCCGATGGTATATTCCCGAAGATATCATTGTCTAGGAGGGTACTTTCTCTGAGTATCATTTAATCCTTAATTCCATCAGCTATTTTACAATTAGTTTTAGAAAAACGGAAAATAAGGTTACACCACTTTTTGTAAAATACACTAGCTGTTAAATATGCGGCTTGCAAATTTTTGGTTGCGGTATAAGGATGACGAAGAAGACACTCAAATTTGTCTACTTCTTTCCATTGCGCATCAGTCATTGTTATAGCTAGGTTAGCCTAGCCTTTTATCATCAAATAAGAATTTTCCCATTGTGTAACTTGATCTAAAATTGCCCTTTTTGAAGCACGCCGCTTCAAAATGTAATCTAGTTTTGGTGTTCTGCAAGAAACCACGACACTTCGTATTTTTGCAATAAGTCTATTAGCACGATAATCTTCCAAACCAGCACGAATTGTATGCACAATACATCGCATGTGATGGATCTGAGAATATTGGTGGCACTATCGGTCACAAAGCATAAAATCTGTTGCTTGTTTATACCAAAATCCTCTGAAATGTCCATTTCTAGTTCTAGCAAATAAGTGGTTGTATAATGCGCTTCAGTGGTATTTACCGCCAAAGTACATGTGACGACTTCTTCTTATCATCGATGAACTGGAAGTTGCCTGCAAAGTAATTAACTCTGTGACGGGTACATCCGTCCATCTTCAGAAACATAAACCCTCCGTCTAAAATATCCTTGAGCATATACTTCTGCTTTTTTGCCTCATGTTGTACCAAATTTATTTTTATTATTTCTTTCTAAAGAAATATCAAATATACAAGCCATTTCGCCTTTTAAAGAGACAAAAGCGGGGGAAGCAAAAAAGGTAAAGGCAAAAAATTTGAATACACCATTTCGATGACACAGTGCTTGAATTTTTCTGCAGTCATAGCCACAGGTGATTGACATTGTGAAGATCTTGGTCTAGGTATAAATAGTTATACCTAGTTCTCGATGTTGCTTTAAATTCGATACTCTGAGCACAGATACCACAGATTTCATCACCATTTTTGGTCACTTGGCATGAAAAATTTATCATCAACAGTAATTAAGAAATATTCAAAAATTGACGATTTCTGCTTCTGCCGCTTATTCTTATCCATTGCCAAATTGTTAATCGCTATTATTAAATAAATAAAAGTTATTAATTGAAGCAATTGAGTATATAAGTATTTTTTTAAATTTTTTATCAAAAATAAAAAATAAAATTATATTAAATATTTGGGAGTTCAAATTTATTATTTGTATGCTAATCACATGAAACTTAAACTCAACTTTGACTTTCAGTTTTTTATGTAAATCTTTTTTATATAAGAAATTAACTAAAACACTAGATTTATAATATATTTATATATATATATATATATATATATATATATATATATATATATATATATATATATATATATATATATATATATATATATATATATATATATATATTTTAAGTCTTAATGAAATTATAAGTCAGAGTAGTAGACCTAATTCAAGTAGATTACAAAAACTCAAACCATGGATGACTAATTTACTTTTAAAATCTTTAAAAACTAAACAAACAGTGGGTAAGATGGTATCGAAATATCCAACAAATGCAAAATTGAATAAATATTTTAGTAAATTAGAAAAAAAATTTAAAAGAATGGTTAATGAAGCAAAAATCAATTACTTTAAATTTAATTTTAACTTGCACCGTGGTAATACGAAAGCTCAATGGAGATTTGTTGATTCAATTTTGAATAAGACTGTAAAAAATAGAGGTATAAAGAAGATTTTAACTCGTGATAACATACTTAATACTGAAGAAAAAATTATCTGCGATGAGTTAAACAAATTTTTTATAGATATACCTCTAAAATTAACATCCAATATTACACATCGCAGAACTAGTTCCTACTATGAAAATCTTGTAACGTCTTCTTTCAATTCTAATAAAAGTTTCTTCTTCTATCCTACCGATATTAATGAAGTATATGTCTCTATTTGTCAGCTCAAGAATAAAAAATCTCTTGGCAGTGATGGCCTAAGCAATTTGTAAAGTTCTATCACACATTTTTAATCTAAGCTGTAACATAGGTATTTTCCCTGATAAACTTAAACAAGCCACAATGATAGCACTCCATAAAAAGGATCAACTCTTGACACTAATAACTACCGCTCGATATGTCTTTTGTCGAGTATATTTAAAATATTCGAGTTGATTGTCAAAACGAAAATGCTGGCGTATCTGGGAAGATCTAAATTATTAAGAGCTAATCAGTTTGGTTTGATGCGTAAGCGTTCTACTGAGGATGCTCTTATATATTTTGAAAAGTTTCTCTATGGTAACATCAACAAGAACAAAAAGGTTACATCACTATTTATCGATATAACAAAAGCATTCGAAACGGTTAACCATGAAATCCTACTGCATAAGCTTAAAATCATTACTTACAGAATAGACGTCAAACAGTGGAGATTAATGATTCTTTTAGCTTCGAGGGTGTGGTGAACTCGGGCGTCTCTCAGGGTTCGGTGTTGGGTCCACTACTTTTCCTCATCTATATAAACTCTATTTTTTCGATAGGTCTACGTGGAGTTTTGATAGCTTTTGCAGATGATATTGCAATGTTATATTCTGGCACGAATTATTTGGAGATAGAGGAAAACATCCTATTCGATTTAAAAATTATATGGTCATTAACTCCAAAACAAAGTTAATATTTTTCCATGGAGTCGATGACTACACTCCTATGAATAATTTCATCTTTCACAGTGCAGCATGTAACAACCTTATTTGCTACAATCATAATTGTGTCAAAATTGCAAAATTTCAAATGTCTAGGTTTAAATATTAACAGAAGTTGTTGTTGGAATATGTTAATAACGTTAATAAAGAAATTCTAATTTCCATTCGAAAATTATAGCAACTCCGTAGTTTCTGATGGTACAATCCCGTATTCAGTATGGAGTGTGCTGGGGCTCGATTTACTTTTCGAATATTAAAAACTTAGTGATTGGCCAAAAGCACTGTTTAACGATTATTCACTCTAGGTCTCGTATGTCGCCCTAGTTTCCTTTATTTTATAAATCAAACACAGCTTCGTAATTTGTATATTTATAAAGTTTTAAAACTGTTTTTTACTTGAAGTGGAAATCGAAATATCAAAGTAACTGTCTATAACTTAAGATATGCTAATCATTGTGTGACACCGGCAGTTAAACAAGAACGCGTGCGCGTTCTTGTTTATTAAGAATGAGAATAGCACGCAAATTCGTTTGAAACTTTTAAAATCTTGGCTAATTAACATTAAAAACGTGGAAGATTTACTAAAATTGCTGTAATTTTGACCTTCTTCGTTTTAAGAGTGTAAATAGTAAAGAAAACGAGTGTATTTTTATGTATCAAGTGTATTTTGATGTTTTTCGATCTTTATTTTTGTATAGTTTCGATCTAATTAATTAATTTCTATGGTTATTCTTATTTTTTATTTTTTATTTTTAATTCTTTTTTCTATCTTTTAGATAATATTTTTAAGTTTTAAGTAAGTATCTCAGCACCCAAATGTTAAATAAGTTTCCGATAATAGTAATCTGAAAGTTGATTCGCCACACTGAGCTATTTCTCAGTCAAGATCAACTAGCTTATTTGTATTTATTGATTTTTAAAAAAAAATGTAAGGATATTGTAAATTTTATATGTATTATAAATAATAAATAATAAAAGTAAATATTATATATATATATATATATATATATATATATATATATATATTTATATATATATGTATATATATATATATATATATATATATATATATATATATATATATATATATATATATAAACTATAATTTTCTTAACACAAACAAATCAATTTTAATTTTATGCTGAATATTATTCAAATTTAGGTTTGTGGTTAACCTTAAAAAGCCACAAACCTCTTTTTTAAACTAGATTAATGACCAAATAAATGTTCTACTAATGCAATTTAGACTCTTGCCCACACTAATAAATAAAACACCAAAATAATTTAAATTATGACACACTTTTATATTATTTAATTTAAATACATGAATGAACTTAATCTCATAAAATAAATTAAAATTTACTTATTCATAGTGATCTGTAAAATATTACGCCACCAATTCCGAAGAATTTTTATTTTGTCAAATATTTGAAAAAAAAAATAAATTCTTTGAATTTCACTTTTCATGCACGTGCAATACCGATAAATTGTGGAGTCGAAATCGCGAATTTTTGTAGCGACTCCCACTCCGGTATAAACACCGCGAACTCCAACTCCACAACTCCGACTAACTCCGAATCGTAGCTCTGGTATTAACCAAACCAATAATAAAAAAAAAAATCAAGTGAAAAAAAAATTTTAATTTAGGTAAATTCACTTTGAATTTAACATAAATCTTCTTTTAATTTATATTTTGTTAGATTGAAGTTATTTAATTAATTTGTATGTGGAAATAAAAATGTAATTTTCATCGTGTCAGTATAAAATATATTTTAACCAGATATCTTTTAAAAATTATCTTTAGTTTTTAACGTAGATTTTCCAAACCTTGGTCATAAATGGAACAATATTTCTGCAAAAATTGAATAAAAAAATGTCATGTTGAATAAAATGACTCTTTTTTGTTTGTTGAAATATTTTCCAAATGGTTTAAGAAAATGAGTATTTCTTTTAAAATATTTTAATTTGTGTTAATAAAAGAATTTTGATTGTTTAATTTTTTCGTTGCAAAATGTTATTAATTTCAATGGAATTCTTCAAAATAGATTCCAAAATATAATACGCTGTATTTCATCTGGTTGTATATAAGTTATTTTTAAGTTGTTTATTATTAATAAATTAAAAACTTGTTTTTTTTTTAATATTTCACCAAATTTTTACATTCTTCTATAATTGTTTGAAAGCCCACAACATCTTTAAATGAGTTTTTCAAAACAAATGACTGGAACAAATGATTGCTATATTTCCTATATAGCAGCAGTTTATTATGTAATGATAGCTCGGAATTTCAATCTATAAGCCGTACATTTAGAAATAATTGGAAGCAAAGAATTCGGTCTATACGATTTTTTATCGTTATGTGGCTTGCTTGGTTTTGTTATCATTATTACTTCTGCCACTTTCCATTGGTGTGGAACATAGCTCAGTCTGAATGCTGCATTAATTATTTGAAGTAGCTTTCGTAATCCTTTACATGTAACTAGATCATAGGCAAGAGTTTTTTTTGAGCTTGAGTTATTACGGATTTCAACTTTTAACTCTTGTAAAGATACTGGTTTTATGCTTTTCTGGCTATCAATTTTGATAACTAGTGTTATGTTTTCATCTGCAGTTTGTCTTGGGGGAGGTCTAAATGTCTCTCCAAGATATGATACAAACAAATCCTTTGCGCTTCTATCTCAAGTTCCACTATCACATTAAATAACACACATACTTGCGTTTTAGGTCTTTTTAGACTTTTTGTTGCTTTCCAGAGGGAATAATCGTTATATTTTTGACCAGTAAGGCCAGTAAAATGATTCTGAGTCGATACATTTTTATTTTTTCTAATTAAAAGTTTTAGTTTATTACTAAGATAGTTGAGTATCGTTTTACTTTGCGGTGCCCGATTTCTTTGCCATATTTTTTGTGCTTTACGTTTTTCTCTAACCAATTTTCTAGCTTCCAAAGAGAATTTGATATGTGTTCGAGGTTCTTTTTGACTATTAGGCGTTCTATCTCAAGCTGCTTGTTGCAATATTATTAAGATTTTCTAGTTGGTCTTCTAATTGTGCCGAAGTTTTGCTGGCTTTTGAAAATTGATATTATCACTGACTAGTTTCTGGGACAGTTTCCAATTTGTTTTATTGTTTGTTAGTTTAGGCAATGACTTTTTCTTATAACAAACGTTTCATCAAGAGTCATAATTACTGCAGAGTGATCTGACGATAGTGCGGTTCACTGTCTTCTATGAATACGAAGTTTCCTGATACCACTTTTTTTTAGATAAAATCTATGAGATCTGGAATTTTATTTTGATCCATAGACCAGTATGTTAGTTTACCTACAGAGTAAAATATGCATTTTATTGTAACATACACATTGAAGCTCTTCATTATTTTCCATTCGCGTGTTTGCAGATAATCCTTTTGTTACATAGAAATGTATAATGTCAAGAGTTTTTTTCAAATCTGTTAGCAACTAAGTAGATGCGCCATCATATTAAAAATCGCAATTGTTTGGCTACTTTAAACAGTTATCTTCCTTTTGTTGTTGTAAGAGCCCTAAAAAGTGTTGTTTGCATCGAAATCAGGTTAACATTTTCAAGTCAGAGAATTATTCATAACATGCTGGTTTGCTTAATTTTTTGAATCTTAGTATATTATAGTCAATGAAAAAATTTTGAAAATTTAAAATTGAAATTAAAATTTAAATAATTTAATTTTACGTGTTTAATAGACCAAAAGGGAAAATCAGAAAAAATTAGTAATATCAAATTAAAAGTTTCCAATATAGTAAACAGCTTTTAAAATATTTTAATTTTACAAGTGTAATTTTTATTATTTTCAAACAGTTTTAAAATTATTTATTGTCAAAAATTTACATATTTTGTTTTTTGTATGTCAACTAACAAAAATTGTGTTTCAATAGTACAGATGGAATAAATTCAAAATTGCTATTGATCGATTTATTTAATTGAAATTTAATTTTTCATTTATTTTGATTTAAAATGGAAAAATTTAAAAATAATTATCGTTTCAATTAAATCACAAAGGGTTGCGATATAAAAAAATTTTAGTTATTTTTTTTCGAATTTGTAAATTTTAAAATACGAATTCGTGTGTAAAGTTTTAAAAATATTAGTTCTCTAAATATTGATTATGTTTGAAATGTTGAGTATCATATATATTCTTAGTCAAACTGACCCTTATAATTTATATATACTAATTGGACACCCCAATTTTGACATCAATATTTTTTCTTTACTTACCTCTATAATTTATAAATATCTTGCCATACACCACACCTCGCAGATATCAAATTTCCTATACTAAAATCCATTTTAAAATAATTCATGTTTACATAAATTCTGCATAAAACTGAGCCAAACTAAATAATTCAAATTTAAAAATGTAGAAAATAAAAAATTAAATATATTATTATCACCCTGTAAATTTAATTAGTGTTTTCTCTCATTACACATTGTCATCCCATATATATAAATAATTAGATTACGTATATGTGTATATAAACATAATATGAGTATTAATATTTTAGCAAATCTATTTTGCTTTATCACTTTATCGTACCCCTGCGAATTTTATGTATGTACGTATGTTTTAATGCCATTTTAAAGTGAAAAAAAGAAATGGGGAGCAAATTTGTTAATTGGTCGACACACCAACTTATCGCAAGTCGATAATAATGGGTATAATATGTCAATACTTTACACGAGTGTTATGGCTCTACGATAATGATTTTAAACATAACCAACAACTCACACCTGTGATTACACAAAATGTGTTTGACCCACCAAAACCAAAACGCAAAAATTGTTAAATTTACTCGTTATATAGCTATACTGTTTATTATAATAATGTATATAAAATATATAAACATTACACACACCCACACACTATGCTATAATATTCGTGTGTGAATTTGGAAAATTTTCATCACGGAAAATGCTTCATTTTCTATAAGATTTATTTTGTTAATATAATTTATGTAGATGTATATTTAATACAAATTTCACTTATTCATCATAGTGGTCTTCTTTATACTTCGACTTACTGACAGCTCATATAGTTGCCATTAATTTTATTTGTTTGACAGTTGATTTGACATGAAAATCAACATCATGTCTTTATATACAAACATAATATACAAAAAAAATTTAAATTTAAAATTATACAAGGTATTGAGGTGTGTCTGTATAACTCTTTCGAAGTTTGTTTTTAAATTTTTCGTTATTGGTCTAGTGTTTACTCGTAACTGAATTTTGCGTGTAGTAAATAGAATTGTTTATAACAAAAAGGAATAATTTGAAGGAATTGAAATAAACTTCAATCAAGTTTTTTTCCCCATTTATGATTAATATTCTTTTGAATGAATTGTGTGTGGTCGGATCAACGACAGTTTTTGGGCAGTATGTTACGTATCGTTTTTCACACCTTTCCTTGACTAAATTCTGGACAATATTCTCCGAAGTCATGTTCAAAGGTTTTCAATTTGTGTGTTGGACACTCACTTCCGCAGTCTTAACCCATAATTGCAAATTGTAACTTAAGCGCTTCCTATATTGTTCTCACACCTGCTATAAGGTCGTTTATGTAAATGTTGTTTTTGGCCATTTTGGCGTTAAGAGGGTCAGACATGTTGTTTTGCTAGATTTTTTTTTTGGAAGTTAGAGTTAAGTTTTTAAACATAGACGACAGAGGTTATTTTAGCAAACCCCTATAAATTCACTCTCAGCTTTGCGGTCATTCTATCTTGTTCTGAAATTCCAAGACAGGGTAGGAACATTACATTATCTTTGACATTTACTGAAATTCATGTTATGAATAAACTAGCGCTCTATTACATTTTTTTTAATTTAGTGGATGCGATTTTTTAAAGGTAGTTAAACTACAAAACGACGTTAGTTTTGACTGAGACGACCGTGTGAACTCTTTAAAATTAGTAAAGATTAACCCAATTTGTCAAAACCGTTTTAAGGTAGCCTCAATATTGAGTTCTGATAGTTATCTGGCATCTTCGATGCCAGACTCGATCAAACCTTTCTTTTTGTTTTCAAGCGTCTTCCAAATTACGTAAGTGACTGTGTGCCTGCTCTATAATCGAGTGTTTCTCCCTGAAACCAAATTGGTGAGATAGTAACAGGTGTCTTTCTTCAATCAGAGGTTTTATTCTTTTGAGGAGTAATTTTATAGCCTGTTAGGCTTGGGTATCATAATAAATTTTGCTATTTTCCACTGCTGAGGAACATATTTCATTTTAAATGCTGCGCGTTAATTATGTATAGCGACTTCTTAAGACACTTTTCTGGTAAATTTTTATGTAATAAAAACCTATCTAGGAGCTTTTTTGCATTTAGGTTATGTTTAGTTTTATTTTTGAGTTCTTTCATTGTGACTGGTTATGTCTAACTCGTCTTCTTTTTGCACTCGTCCTTTTGTAGCTTTCCATAAAGGTTAATCACTTCCTTTATAGCCTGAAAGACTTAATAAATATTTGTTGAAGCTTACCACTTTGGTTTCTTGTATTAACTTCTGCAGCTTATTTTTGAGATGATGGAAAATCTTTTTGCTCTATGGTGCTCGATTTCTATGCCTGATTTTGCGAGCTTTCCACTTTTCTCAGACCAGATTTTTTGTTTCCTGTGTTATATTTCATTTTTGTGAGGTTTATTTTTGGCCTTCTCATGCTACAATCTGAATATTGTTTACGAGCATAGCTCTAATTCTCTTGCAAGTTTGGTTTTTGATTAGGACTTAAAGATTAATACTTCCCTCATTTAATATTGCGAAGGTTTCCCAATTGGTATTCCCGCTTGTTAACCTTGATGGGTTTTCTTTATCAATTATTGTTTCACCGATCGTAAGTATGATAAACCTTTACTATTTTCAATATGGATATAGTTTTCTAAAATACCTTTAGCTATATAAAAAAAGTCAATCACGTCTGGTATTTTGTTTGTGTCTGTTGGCCAATAAGTAGGAATGTCATTTGAATGAAACTCGCAGTTTATTTGATGTCCAGATTCTAAAATTTCTCTATCTTTAGGTGATATTGGTTTCGAACCCCAATGCGTATGTTTTGCATTGAAGTCTCCTCCTATGACAAAATTTGAGCCCTTCATTTCGAGCATTGGGAGGTAATCATCCTTTTTAAGTTTATGCTTTGGTAGACAATATATCGCAGCAACCCGCAGCTTCTTGTAATTATTTAGTTGTGCGCTATGTAATTCAATTAGCATAGTCTCTATTTCGAGTTCGAGATCTTCGAAGTGTTTGATGTTTTTTCTACTGAAGATAATTGCTCCACCTCTAGCTGGATTTATAGAATGGTAACGAGAGTAACTTTTTATTTTTCCATAAGACTTTCTAGTGAAATGGCTCAGATAAAGCAACTGCGATCAGATGGGATGGGATCAGATAAAGCAACTTTTTTGTCGGGATTTCTTTTTCTTTCGTTGCTCTCATTGGCTGGTTTTTATTTGCCCTATTTCGCATGTTTTGCAGTGTTTTGGCTATTTCGCACCCTCTATAGCTAGCAGGATGGGTCTTTGGCAGTTGCCACATTTTGCTGGAGTGTTCTTATCTATGCTTTCCCGCACATTTTTAACATCTCGTTTCACGATTGCCGTATTTTTGTTGTATGACTGACACTTTTTGCACTGTTGTATGATCCTTGTCACTTTTTGGAATTAACTATTCCCAAGCTGTTCCTAATATTGAATGTATCCTCAATTTTCTTTGAGTTTGCAAAGGTCAGATTGAATAGTGATATCTTTATTTTATTTTATTAGACGTCTTTTCAGTTTTAAAGTTTTAAATGCATCTAAGATCGTTAAATGTTTTCCTTTGTGATTTTCACTCATCCCATCTGATGTGCATTCTTGATGTAGATCCCTAGCAACTACTCTAAGTCTGGAATAGTTGTCTTCATTATGTATACCATTAGAACCTTTTATCATTCAATGTAGTTGAAAGTTTTTATAACCGTCTGGATCAGGCATATTTACCCTTCAGACCTTGTTGATTAGCGACACAAGCTTATACTCCTTTTCTGTCACTTCTTTCATTAACGCTTGGATAACGCCAAATTTATCGACGTGTGTGATATTAATTGGTGGTGGTAGATTTCTTTCTTGGTCTTGCTAATTTGGTAATTGGTTTACTTTTGCTCCCGATATGTTCACACTGGTGCTCATTTTTCGGGACGACTCAACTTTCTTTTTACTGGAAGAATTTACTTCTTATGTTTTTTACTTTTTTAGAGTCCTTTTTGATTTTCTCATTATCCAATTGGTTTTTCCTTAGTGGTTCGTCCTTAGACTGTAGTATACCACTAACATTTGGAACCTTTAAAGTTGATGATCTCAACATTATTGTGCTTTTACGAAAGATTTTCCATGTATTTGTCAACAGTTGGTCCCACCCAAATCCATGGTTATTGTGTTATTGGTTATTGTGGGTTTAAACTGAATGTCACCAAATTCGAAGTTCACAAACTAACGACTTAGCACCCTCTTAGCCACATAGCCTTCGGCGTATGTAGTGTCACCTTAGCTTGGGTGTGCTAGTTTTTGATCCGCCCTGAGTATTTGATTTCCCCGATACTTGCGATATCTGGCAAGCTTTATCCGCTAGCTGAGGCGGTGCCTGATGAGGGAACTGGTAAACCCCACACAAATGTTTAGGTGACCTAAGCTATACGGACTGTGAATCTTGCATTTTGTCATTGAATTTCCAAACGTTGGATCCCAAATCTAAAAAAGACACGACAGCTCACCAAAATCCCGGAAAGGTTTATCTCTTATATTTTAGCAGTAGGTAATATCGTCAGCATGTTCATGTTATGCGTCTTATTGGATGAAACAGTGCGATTTGATATACTCCGAAAGTAGAAAGTGCTAAGTCTTCTTTCGATTGTGATTCGATCTTGGCTGAGAATGAAAACCACTTGAAGTTGGCAAAATTACAAAACAGTTTTGTCAGCAAAAATTTTTAACTTATTGTTTAAAAAAGCGTGCTTTAATCTTCTAATAGGACATATAACTTTCTTCCGTAGTTGTGATTGAATTTTTTTTTTAACCCAACCGTGTTTATATGCCTGCTTGCAAACATAAAGATTAATTTTAGCTTCGCTTGAAAAAAGTAAATCCTAATCAAAAACATAATCGAAATGACTATGCTGCGGTACGCCAGATGCCATATTTATATAATCTATCCAAATCACAATAGTAATCTACGCTATTAGCATTTTTTCAAGATTGACTAACTTTTTATTAACCCATGGTTCCCGAAAAATGAAGTTCCTAATAGTATTACTAAGAAATTCGTTCAAGGAAACATATTCCGCTTTTTTAGAATACAAATAAAAATTGAATCATTACCAAGAATTAGATCTAGAAATTTTTCTCGACTGTTGCTATAGTACGATTTAGTTGAGCTGTTGGTATGTCTGCCAAGTAATTGATAATTGATTTTTGCTAATATTTTTTCTTATTTCTAGAGTGTCAAGCAAGCATTCAAAGATCATTAAAATTAAATTTTATGATATTTATGTAGACCACTTGGGCTGCAAACAAGAGTGTCGAAAAACATAACCGAGGGCTTAGTTATAAAATACGTGAGGCTTAAATAGTAATTCTCAATCGTCCATTTCAAAAACTATTTTTTACTACTTTTACTTTAAATTCCTTAAGTAAAAATTACTTGTTGTTTGTCTGAATCAAATAATTGTGTTTTGGAAAATCAAGTAGCCTTAGTTTCTTATTGAAGAACATTTTTGTTTTTTTTTATTGTCATTTCACATTTGCTATTTGATAGTTTTCCGAAAAATAATTTTTTTTTTTTATTGTGATTTTAAGATATTTTTTGTGATTTCAAAAGATGTGCATAACAGCTACCTCCCGCCACATTTCAAATTTTGTGTAATATAATAATAAACATTTCAGAATTGGTACTTTTGGCCAATTTTGAAAATTATGGAATTGATAACAAAGGCTCAATTGATAGAGCCCTCTATTCAAAACTAAATTTAGATTTACCGTATAAAGATCACATCGATATTTCACTCGTCATACGTCAACAAACGATTTAAGTTAAAGGTCACCAGTATAAATTAAAGTTCAGTGGACATTACATTTTTGTAACCTGTTGTAGTATTTTTTTAAATTTCCCAATACTTCAATCAAACGAATTTTAAGAAAAATTCCGATTTTAATGACGTGACGTCCGAATATAACGTGATGTACCACAAAAATGTGTTTTGTTAATTTAGCGCACACGGCCGATGTATCCATATGATATACAAATACACACCAACAAAATTTCAGCAAATTTCGCGATTAAACAACGGTAAAAATCGTTTTTAATACTTGTTAGAAATTGGGAAATCGTATTTAAGACGTCATATTCCTTGTTTTCGCTTAATCTATGTGTACATATAATTTCAACATACAAAAATACACATATTATAATCAGACCAGAGATCAGTATTATAATTTTTTTTTTTTTTTTAAGATTTTCCGAAAATAATAAATAAAAATTAAAACAACAAACAAATCTAAAATTTTATTTTATTTTACATTTTTTTTTTTTTGTTTAACAAATCATTGATTTTCCGATTTTAATTTTATTTCATGAATTCATTAGTTGATGAGTTTAAAGTGAAATATAAACTTAAAGAAAATTTTGAATTTTCGTATTTTTACTTAGAATATTGATTTGTTTATAATCTTTATTTATTTCCACAATCAATAGAACACGGTTGGATTTTGAGAAAAAAATTTCTTTTGTTATAATCGTATATATTTCGAAAATTTATCATTAGTCGAAAATTGTATTTAAAAAAGCAACAACAACCAAAAAAAAAAATTGTAGATTTGATTAATGATATTAGCGAAATATAAATAAATATATCATATGCGAGCGGTATTTAATCCCTCATTCATAAAAAAAATATAACAATATTATTAATAATAATTATTATGAAAATAAATTTTCTTTTTTTGGTTCGGAAAATTATACCACTGTACGAAACTGTAGTATATAAAATAGAATTTTGGTGAGAGTTGTCAATATATAGTTTTATTATTTTTACATTTTATGGCCCACGCGTAAATCGATGGTTTTTACATGCAATAATTAAAAGCTCATTTTTTGGTTTCAAAACCGGTGATTATCATTCTTGAATCGAATTTAAATGATTTGATTTTTTCGTTTGTTGTGGTACAGTTTCATTTTTAATTTTAACATTTTTCATTCAAATCGCAAAGTATTTTGGTTGGAATGACTGTACAAAAATTGATCTATATTTAAATTTGATTTTAGAAGACTAATTAGATTCTATTAATATTTCGAAGTTCAAATGATTTTTTTTTTGATTGATGTGATCGATTGGTTACAGTATAAACATGCGTGATTATTTTTACAATTAGACTTTACAATATATGTATAGTTATCACAAACATATACTTTTTTTCTTTTTAAAAAACAAGAAGTTCAGCATTTTAATTTTATGAAAATTTAGCTGTTTAAACCTGAAAAGGTTATAGCGCAAATTTACAATTTTCCAATTAATTTATGCTAATGTTATACATATAAATAAATAATAATGATAACAAGATAGCAATTACAAGCCACAGCAAATTTTAAGTGAACTTCAAATAATCAGTTAATTTAGTTTTATTTATATTATTTTGGTGTATATCTAATTTCGCGGGGATTACTATTATATTTGGGCAACCCATGATACAAATTAATATTATTAGAAGCGTTCGTTCTAAAATGCTCCACCACAAAAGTCAATTTTATTCTTGTATTATACTCATGTTGAATTGTTTCCAAATCACTTTTGCTTTATTTGACTATTTACTATTTTATACATCACAATTAGAAGTTCCCGATCAGTTAAAAAGCGCACATTAATTATTCTCTTTAAAGCTCTATTCTGTAAAATTTCGTGCTCTTTCATTTTATAATCTGCACAACCACTCGGGTTAAGATAAATTAACCGCGTTTGAAATTATGCGAAATATAATAGCATTAGAGATTTTTTTGGTAATACATATCTTATTTTACCTAACCTAGGTTAGTAACCTACCTAACCTAGGTAAGTATACTGAGTAACTCTTTCAATAATAAAAGAGTATAAATAATAGGGTTGTCATTTATGACGGTTGCCCGAACCACGATGACGGAACCTAAACTATCTTCTTAATGTTTGTAAATCGCATTTCATTTCCGAAACTAGTTGGCCAAGGGAATATGTAGCATATATATAATGAAAGAGTCATAACTGCAAAGTGCCTTCCAATTTAATAAACATGACATCATTTATGTAAAAATTAAATAATTTAGGTCCCAAGATGGAACCCTGAAAAACGCCAAGATTTATAAGTTTCTTTGAATTTATAGAATTATTTATTTTTACTAATAAGAATTTAAACTTTTGATTGGCCTATAGCTAGAAACAGCTGAAAAAGGTGAGTTAGTTTTATGGGTGTGGCTTAGTTTGGGATAACTTCCTTACAAACGGAATGTAAAAGAGGCAAATACACGAGAATATTTAATATTGGTACTTAATAGATACATTATTGCTTTTATTGGGGGGGGGGGGAGAAATTCCTGTAGATTAACATCACCAGAGGCAATTTGAATTGATGAAGGGAGTGTTGGCATTCGATTAACTTGGGTTTTGAGATGTTCATGGACGCTTTTGTAATCGAATTTGTGATTTGTGCCTTATGAGTTGGGTGAAAATGTTTGCTGGTCTGAACCTGCCTGTTTTTGAGTTCCTGCTGGTGGCGTTTATATCGGTATTACAGTCTTAGTGGTTGTTTTGTTGTTTTTATTTTCTTAATAGTAACAGCTGGGTCTAGTGCTGTTAACTAAGTTGGTCCAGGTGTGACCACTGTCCCTCCTCGTTGCTTGATTCTCATGTTATTTTATCATTGGTAACTAAATTGATTTTAATTTTATCTTGTAGCTCATTTAGATGAGTAAATTGCGCAACAAACAACGATACGTTTTATTTTATTTAGTGGGTTGTCAATGCTTTACAGCTCTTTCTGCATTAGCCATAGCCAATTTTAGCGATTCTGCTTTAACTTAGTGAAGGTCCTGGCTCAAATGAAGGTTTAATCGTAAATTTTAATCGTAAATTTTCCGGCCTGATAAAAATACATTCGAAAAGCAGCGAGTTGACTTCGTCCATCTTGCAGTACATTCACACGTTACTGCGTGGATCGAAGTGGCTACCAAATGGAAAGGCGTATTCCAGAAGTGGCTTTTTAGTAGTATCATTTCAAATGCTGACTTTTGGTTTCCTTCTTTGGTTTTTATTCATAGACTGAAATTTTTGATTTTCGATATTTGACATATCTAGAAGCATAGAAAACATGGTCACAAAAGACCCCATGTTTATACCATGTGTGTTTTTTCGGCATTTAACCTTACAGTAAATGGCATAATTTCTGTAAAAAAATCCACCTTTTATAACTCTTTTAGCCCCTGTCTAAACGAGCATGTTATCTTTAGAGTTCCACAATAGCGTTCTTGTCTGGCGACTAGCCAACCTGTCAATTATTTATGTTCATGCACTCTCTGTTGTGAGCCAGCTCAAAGACTCATTTTAACAATTTGGATTATCTGATGATCTGATGACCTTCCCGGAGCACGACGTCAGAATAGTGATTGGTGACTTTAATGCTAGAGCTGCGCAAAAAATCAGACTGGCTTATGTGAAAACAAGGGTCTATATTTCCAACACGATCTAGCAACCGATAATAGGAAAAGAATGATGTATTTTGCGATCACGCACGGCCTTACCTTTTGGCTAGGACATTATTTTCTTATAATCCACTTGGAAACATGGACACACCCTTGTCCCGCAGTCCAATTGACCATGTGGTAATTACTAAGGAATAGTCTCGAAACCAAAATGTGAGATCATATCGGTCGGCTGCCAAATTAGTAGGCAGTGATCGGAAATAGCAGTTTTCGTTCAAGTCAGGGTTCGCTGGAAAACGTAACTTACGTTTCAATTGTGAAGGTCTGATAAACGAAGATCAGAAAGCACGATATCAGAATCTTGTTAGCACTAGCATTGTAGAAACCAACCACCGTACTGATGATATGAACGCTCTATGACAGGTATCGAAAACTTTGGGTGCCAGTGCTGCCTAGACCATTCTAGCTATGGTAAAAATTAAATGACTGATTTAATGAGAAGTTTCGTCTTAAAGTTTCGCTTTTAGCGACTATGGCTCGTCGGAGAGAGAGAACGATTTGCCTTCTTAGGGTTTTCTAGAACAGTACGAAGAACAAGCTTCGAAGGGATCGAAGTCGATGGAACCAGACTGTTGACTACGGGCCAGTAATGGCCGGTAAATGATACATTTTACTGGTTCACTCGTAATTTGAACAAGATTTTAATAATTTTTTGAATTAAATTTCAAAAGTGGTAACACTAATACTGCGTACATAACATCGGCTGATTATTTATAATTTGCACACTATCTCTTTACGCAATCAAATCAACCTTATCAAGTCAAGCCACGCCCCAATCGAGGTAAAGTTATTTTATCTATGAACGAATCATCCTAAGATGGAAAACAAAAAACAAAAATAAAGAGATAAAGAGTAAATATAGGATATCCAGTCGATGTTATGTACACAGCATAAACCGTACAAAATTTATAATTCCAGATATCTTTAAATCATAAATACTTTTTAATTTTAACCAATTAATTAACTTTATAAAATACTTTAAAAAGATTAGGGGGGCGGGAGGAACATAAGTTATCGTATCATTTTTGATTGAAGTGTCGATTAATAATAAAAAATCAAATAAACACGAAAAAATTGTATCTCTCAGTGTAAAAATTCACAAAATTGTTACATATTATATCAACACTTTTGGTTTTTAATCATTTATTCTATTAAATAAAATATTTTTGACAGTACAACAAATTCTAGCCCCTATTGGCACATGTTTCCATGAATTCCGTTCAATAATATCATAATCCCACATTTTACCATTCATTTAAGAAAAACTTAAAGATTTAAATAATTCTACTCGAGTTTAAAAATTTGAGATACTGCAAGTATACTTTAATCACTTTAAACTTATTTACATCATTGAAATATTTTTTTTTTTTTATTGAAATGCTTTAAAATTTAAATTTTATTGATAAAAAATATCAATAAATAGATAACACACTGAATTTCTTAGAATTTCTTCTTATACCAAAAAAAGCATTTTAAATGTCTCATTTGTTGTGTACTAAAAACTGTTATATATAATTACATGTATCGGTGTCAAGAAAATTCGGTTTTCCACAAACAATTTGGTTACCGATGCGAATTGTAAATTCTGTTATAGTATATTCGATTAGAACTTTAAAAGTAAATCTGTACAATTCATTAGTTTCCACATCTATCTTACTCTTACTCATTAAAAATTAAAATTTATAAAATTAATACGATTAAAGTAAAATTAACGTTAAGGTAATGTAAAGAACCTTAATGTCATAGCCCGGATATCCAGAGAGTATCGGACATAATGTAAGCTTTCGATGCTTTTTTGGCGGTTAAACAATGGATCATAAGTTTAGAAATTGAAGTCTATAAATTATTAATGTGTATTAATAGTATCATTAACCACATATTATTATTAAAATTATAACTAAACCAAACTTAAACCTATTTTAAAATACTCGTAGTATTAATCAGTGAAATTTCACAGAACGTGAAATTGGTTTTGGTAATTTAATGCAGAGTGGCTACTTTTAAATTATATGGTGTATATGTATTTTTATGTGATACATTTTTGCTATAAAAAGAACTTGCTCATATTATGTTATTATAGGTATAGAAATGATTTTCCATAATTGTATTTGAAAGAGTTGTTCTATTTACATTTTTCCAATTTATTAAGCAATGAATCATTTTAGTAAGTTTATTTACTGATAATTTAAGTGTTGTATAAATATTACTTGGGAGTTCAAAATGACCTCAGGGTTTTTTAACGTGTTCTTCCATGATATAATTTTAGTTTCCAAAATTAGTTCACGCTGGGGAAAAAATCTTAACACATCTCGTAAAGAAAATGGTCTCAGTTTTATGGTCATTAAATATTATTTTCCATCTCAGAAAGTTGTCTTGTAAACGTTTGTATTCATTTTTAAGATTTTGAGAGTTAGCACTCTGATTTGAACTTTGACAGTTCAACACCACAAGTAATTTCTAATTATTTGGCCAGGAGAACCTTTCTAATAACCGTTTGTGAACAACCTTTTCCAAAGTGTTACCAATGTGGCTCAATAAAGTTGATATCCGTAAACTAGCAAGATTACCTAAAGGTTTACCGGATTTTAGTATTATGGTATTGTTTTGCAATTTTTAAAATTTTAAAGCATAGTAACCAAACTTTGATATGGCATTCTATAAATTTGGCAGAAATATAATATCTTCCCACATAGCTAGGTTTTAAGCCTTGTATTATAGAAGTTGCCAAAACCTGGCGATTTTCAAGTTTATATATATAATTATATATATATATATATATATATATATATATATATATATATATATATATATATATATATATATATATGTATATATATATATATATATATATATATATATATATATATATATATATATATATATATATATATATATATATATTATATATATATATATATATATATATATATATATATATATATTGTTACTATAAGCTAGGATAAGGAATATAGGACAATCCAGCTGAAAAAAGAAGACTTTTCCATTACCTATTTCAAAAATAGAGGACAATCATTTAGAGTCGAAAATAATTAAGTACATTTTTTTTTAATGCGGATACACAATGTTAAATGGGTAGATACATGTAATTTTAATTATTTATTGCATACATACAAAAAAGTCTAAACAACCTAGTCTAAAATTAAATTTTACAAGTAATATATTAGTAAAAGTGCTGATCGTTAAACGGTTGCTTTCCTTAATCCACTGTTTCTGCATCATGCTGAAAATCCTCTCAACCAGAGCATTATGGGCAGGAATGCAAAAAAAATTCACATATTTTAACAAATTCTGAAATTTGTTCTAAATTTTAGACTTTTGCAAAGAAAACTTTCCATTTTTCAATTGCGCTAACAAAGTTTTGAATTAATTATCAGCTTCTATCGTCTCAAAAACGTCAATATATTTGCAAATTGAGAAATCAATAAAGTGTCATCAATTTCTATTCCAATTTGTAATAATATTCAAGACAGTTAGCAATTGATTCCCAAGTTGACTTTTCACAAAGATGCATCCACTCAAAAACTTTAAACGACTAAAATTTGTTTGTCCATTGCTGCAAATAACTCAAATAATCTTTTATAAATATGAAGGGCTCTGGATTTTAATACGATACATTCATTACTTATTTCGTCATTTTAGTTTTTCAAAATACTCATGATTTTTTATAAAGACTTTTCTTTTTAAATGGAAAATTTATGCAATTCTTTGATGGAAAATATTTGTTAAAAAATGGAGAAAGAAAAATTAAGCCTCACTTAAAGAGTTCTCAAAGAACATTTTTAATACTACTGGTGGTTTTTCAATTGACAAAAAATAAGATGTTAGAGGATCGTACATTTTAAAGTTCGTTCTAAAACCGGAAATAGTGAGAGCCATTGAGTTTTGGAAGAACTTAACGAGTGTTGAAATTTACTTCAGTAAATAAACAAAATTCTTTAAGACGTCCAGTTTTTAAAGTAAAAGTTGCAAAATAGTTGTACAATTTTGAAATAATACTTTCTATATCAGTTGGCCACAAATCCGTTCCATGCCTGATACAGTTATTTAATATATGGGCCGAAAGATTTGAAAGACAACGGGGCTAATAAATTATTGACAATTGTCTCAGTTTTGATTCTTGCTGAAGCAGGACGAGCAGCAAATTTTGAATATCCAAGCAACCGAACGAATCGGTTGATAAAAAACTTTGGTGATGACGAACTACGTGATAAGCTAAAGTGGCCTCAGCTGCTGATATTTTAATATCTAATGGGTCACTTTTTAAAAAAATATAGATAAAGGTTTTGACATTTCGGCCGCTCCAATATTCTCTTATGTTTTTCCGTTTGGGTGTGTTGCACTTAATCTGGCCGTCCCATTATAGTATTATCCGAGGTTTTTTAAACATAGAAAACTCTTTTTGAAGTGTCTCGTTGAAAACACATTTCCTTTTTTTTTAATAATGCCATATCTGGTTTAATAATTATGAATGTTAAAAATTTTAAATATGTAATATATGTATATTTTGTATAATGTATTTATTATCTAGAACAATGATAAATTTTACGAAATTATTCACCAATCACTAGTAACGATTTTATTTACAGTCAATCAACGCTGGAAATTTTGTCAATGGGTATTATTTCTGATTTATCATTTTGTTTAGGGATGTGTAAAATATTTTAAATAAAATATAGGGATTTTTGTGGAGTTCCAACAAAATTTTCAAGAATTTGTTAAAATTTAAGGATTTTTACTGAAAAAAAGGAAATGTTTATAAAAAATGGGATTTTTGAATTTTAATTTGAATAAATTTGAAAATAAAAAATTATATAGACAAAAATGATAAAAAGAGGATAAATTAGTTTTCATGTTAAAAAGAAAAGAGGACTTGTCCTCTAAAACGAGGCCGGATGGTGCTATATATATATTTATATATATATATATATATATATATATATATATATATATATATATATATATATATATATATATATATATATATATATATATATATATATATATATATATATATATATATATATATATATATATATATATATATATATATATATATATATATATATATATAAATATATATATATATATATATATATATATATATATATATATATATATATATATAAATATATATATATATATATATATATATATATATATATATATATATATATATTTGACTTCTTTGAGTAATAATTGCCATGTTTATTTTTTTAAAGATATTAGGACTAATTCTTTTTAAGTTAGTTTAATCTGTAAGTCGAGTACGGCACTTATCACTGAAATTTGTATATGTTAAATGCCATCCTGAAATCTAATTTTCGACCTAACACTAGCATTACAATTGCTTTGATTAGAAAGGTGTACCACGTGTAAACAAAATATCCAGTCGAAATATCCAGTCAGATATACCAAGTACCCATTAAACGGATATATTTGTTCTGGTAAATTCGGTTACAAACCTAATTTCAACCAAGGTAAGCGTGTTGTGAAATCCAAAAGTGCAGGCTGAAATGTAACAATGGGCAGTTTTTTACACGTCAATGCCTCTAGCGAGAAGGTATTTAATAAGAACCTTCTAATGATTCGTACAATGCTAAAAACAAACGATAAACCTCTGCTGAATTCAAAGGCTCATAATTAGGAAGGATTTATCAACAAATGCTATTATAGAGAAAATAGTATTTGTTCATATACTTAGGTAACTAAGAACAACAGACCTATTTTAAGTTCAAAACACAAACTTGACATAATATATTATTAAAATAAACCCAAAGGAGTAGTTGATACGATAAGAAAACTAACCGCTAGATACGTTTTTAAATATAATTGATACCGAAGAGCTTGCTGCTTAAGTACTATTTTCGACAAACAATCCATCAAGCACTCAAACCGTCAAAACTGATCGACGACGGAAATTTTTGCAAAATTTTTTAGAGAAAATGGATAGAATAGCAAAAGGTTTTTACATTAATTGCAATGCCAAATGTGCTGTAAAGAAAAATAACGGAGGGACCTACACGAAAACATTTGTTATAAAAATAATAGTGAAGTCTAAATATATATATGTTGCTATATATTTGTTCCATAAATCACAAGTTAACCCTTAAAGATTATTAACGCTTGCAAATAACACTAAAATATCCTGCCTTGTAATAAAAGCCTGAACTATCAGATATTTAAAGAATTTACTTTTTTTCCATAGAAAAGTTGCGATGAAAAACGTCTACACCCGGATGTCAAGGTGATAGAAAAATAGTTTTCTTAAGTTTTCAAAAAAAGCACCAACTTTTTTTTGCATTTTTAAATTTTGACATAATTTTAGAAAAAAAGCTCAAAAATTTACTGAGTCTAAACGAAATTAAAATCCGTTAAAAAATACAAAACTCCGAAAATGAAAATTCCGATCTATGGATCTGGGTTTATACAGTCAAGAATCTTACCATTGAGCAACCAACGTATAGTTGTCCGAGTGTGAAAACTAGTTCGAAAAGAAATAATCCAATCTTGTTCGAAGTTTATCCTTGAGGTTTGTTACTATTTAACGCATACTCTAATTTAATCAGCAATTAAAGTTGACAGAAATTGAAATACAAGCATCTCACAATATATCTAATATTATTCTTGATAAAAAAAAAGTTTTCTGTATTTGCGCCAGTAATAACTTCTACATAAATGACATGGGTAACAAAAATGCATGCAACAATATCAGACATGGAATGAGAGAAGAATTTATAAGGCAGAATTTAAGTGGGACCATTAGTTGTTAATAACGTGGTAGCTTAAAGGTCTGTCGTTATTATATGATTCATATTTCAATGTTATGGGCCGTAATGCTCAGTTTCGATCTGGCTGAGGGATTTGTAATAAGTTTGTTAAAAATTAATTGTCATTTAATCAGGACATGGCGATCGAGTGCTATTTGTAACTATAAATTTTGCTCTCTATATATCATTGTACCGTGTAAATGTAGCGCTACCGAATTTTTGTCATTACCTAGTAGCGCACGAAATTCGGACGCATAATTTTTTACAACAGAAATAATTTGCAATTATGACACAACTTATGTAACTTTTTCTTTTTAAATGCTAAAACAACATCTTCTGTTCGACACCTCATCTCATTTACTATCTTTTAAGTTATAGTTTACTGAAACTTAAAAATAATGCCTTATAGTTGTACCCGAAAAATGTCTGTCCCATAAACCAGAATAAAAAGTTCAACAATTATGTTTGTCAAAAATGTAAAGTATCAACACAGTCACACACACATAGTAAATAAATACACTCAACTTAATGTTATTAAAAATCCAGATACATCAAATTTATATTATGTATATGTATGTGTATATATATAATGTATACATATAAATATGGAGTAAATATGTATATATTTTACAATAAAATTTTGGATCAGAAACTTCATTTTGTCGTGTATATGTTTTTAATGAAAAATTCCTAAAAATACGGGATTTGTGTTTTCCCATTATTTCATCATCCCGAGAAAAAACAATGTACATATACAAGAGCACACATACAGCCCCATAAACACATCCAAATAAATACTGTAAATTTTTATATGTATAAGTATATTTTTTCTTGAAGCTTTTGATACATACACTAGCACATCAAGTCTCGCGACTGCGTAGTACCTCTATCATACAATATTTAAAGCGATAAATACAACAAAAATTAGGATGAAGGTGTTTTATAGTTCACACAGAAATATATATATATATATATATATATATATATATATATATATATATATATATATATATATAATTTGAAGTATATATATTACTTAATTGCTATACATATAAAATAAATTATGCTGAGGTATTACCTAAAAATATTTTATGAGAATCTGTGAACTGGCCATTATATTTTGATGCGAATTTAATATAAATAAATTTAGCTGATCATGTGAGTGCCAGGCTTATCTAAAATTGTGCTTGTTCAATGCGTATAAATACGTATTTTTTATTTGTCCGCTGAGATATAGAGCAGAGATACATTCAAATAAAATTGAAACGATGCAAAATATATAAAAATATTGATTTTTCTATAAAAAGTATTATCTTCACTTTTTGTATAGTATGTATGTGAAACGATATACATCATTAGCTGTTTCACTATGTGGATTTTAGGTTTTAAAATAGAAAAAAAAAAGTTTATGTAAAACCAGCATACACTGTACTGTGTGGCTGTTGGAGATTAAGAATTTTTTTTTTCCTTTTTTTTTTTTTTCATTTAGTGACCTGAAGAAATACTTGTATATGAGACTATTTCAATTTTATGCCATGTAAATCGGTTAATCACTTTTTTCGTTCGTTCAACCGGCTGTTTTTCTTAGTATTGAAAATTTTTAACTTTATATAATGTGTATGTGTATGCGTGTGTGTGTGTGTGTGTGATGTTCAATAACGTCAATTTTATTTTAATTACTGCAGTTTTTTTACTTCCGGATTTGGTTACTACTATATTCTTGCACATTTTTCATATGCGATCATCGAATTAGTTGAGTTTTGGCAAATTTGTTTATTTATAAGTTTTCTTAAATTGTTAATAACAAAAACGTCAGAAAAAAGCTCATTAAATATTAATCGTATTGTTAGTTTCATACATGATGTGGCTCAGTTATTTTTGCCAGGTCACAACATAATTAATGTTATTACTCTAAAGTTATTGGATATATTGTTTGTGCTCAACATATATTTTGGGCAAAACGTATTCGCACAGAGATAAAATATCAGTTTGAAATATAGAAGTATTTTAAAAACGTCAATCATATATTGTGGAAATTTACAAAACACGGTCAATATATGTCTATAAAAAAATTGCCGTCAGTATATTTACGAATAAATGTGTACATTTAAGCCGAAACTCATTAAACCAGGGCGAAAAATAATTGTGTAGTCTAAAAATTGTTATTTAAAATCCACAAAGCCGGATGTCAAACATAATGAAAATGAGTATATATATATATATATATATATATATATATATATATATATATATATATATATATATATATATATATATATATATATATATATATATATATAAAATTAATGTTTTGGATGCACTAATGTTCCTAATTTATGCCATCTTAACCGTTAAACCTGAAACAATACTGAGTTTAGTGCTGAAATGAATCTCGACATCAGTGATAACTTTATTGAAGTTAAACAAATACAGTAGTGAAATTTTCTCTGGCTAATATTTTGAATACACACCGATGACCTTGATAACATTTTGGAGAAATGCGGAAATATATTAGAAGATGATTAGCGGGAGTAGAATTTGATGAAGTTCACGAATTTCGGTCGGATGAAGTAGAGCAAATAAGGCAGAAGATCCTTTAATTCAGAAAATTCCTCGAATCCAAAATTTTATTTGGTCTCATTAACTTTTAGTTTAGTGATATTTTAGTGATTCATAAAAATGAAATTTGGATTCAAAGAATGGCAAATTATTTCTTACCTCCACTTTCAGAAACCAATAGAATTTTGGTATATAATATTTAATAGAGACTCGTATGAAAATTATTTACTCATTTTTAAGAACCTATACATAAAAATATCTTCTTTAATTTAGCAATAAAATTATAAAATAAAATTATAAAATTTTAATCAATTGTGATTATCAATTCACGACAAAAACGATCACTTTTAGGATTCATTCGAGTATCCTATCGAAGATTAAAATTAACGGTAAATTGATTGATTAGACAATGAGAACACTCACAGATGATTGATTGATTGATGAGACTGTGGTCCTATTCCCACAGCCTTTTAATATTTAACAAACGGTAGGATAGGAAGGATTTCCAAATATTTATATTTTTAGAAATATATTTCCATGCATAAAAAAAACAACCCGGTTTAGGACACCTCATGGTCATTACGGCATAATTCTAATATATTTTTGTGGTGTAGGGAAATGAAAGGTATGTCAGTAATGACAGAATTGGTCCGGTTTTTCGGTAGCCAATATTCAAACTACTGTTAGCATAAGACAATCGCTAACAGCGATCAATCACTAACATTTCAATTCATTGAAATGTTCTGCATTCTGTTTTATGTATTCTGTCATCTCTTATCAGCAACTCCAGTGTGCCACCATTCAACTGTAATCTGCAAATAAATTCCTAAAAACAATATGTGTTAATAGGCAAATTTTTCCAAGCCATAGACTGTAATAAATTAAATTAATTTTTAGCTGAAAATTATAAATAATTAATCCATAATATAATAACACAATAATATAATTTTTACAAGCCGTATGCTGTAATAAATTGAATTAGTTTTTGCCTGAAATTTGCAATTAAATAATTTATTACATCATTAAAAATATAAAATTATAAAAATATAGTAAGATTTAAAAAAAATTGATTAAACATTACAAATCAATTGAATTAATTGTTTTATGACAATTACGTCATAAAATCGCCGAAAATCTAATTTACGTACATTTTATTTGACACAAAACTTTAAAATTTATACAAATTAGATTTTAAAGAGAAAATATTACAAATCAATTGAATTAACCGTTTTATAACCAATACGTCATTAAATCTACGAAAATCTAATTTATATACACATTATGTGACACAAAACTTGCTCTATTTTACCGTTCTACTTAGCTTTTGAGGCATAACCATCGTGTATATTTTAGATTTAACAAAATTTCAATTTTACGATAAATTGTTCTGGATTAGTTTACGCCAACGGGTATTTATTGAACTTTGGAAATTTTAAATTGCTGTCCTTAACTTTCTGGATTTTGAAAATTTTCGATTTTCGTCATTACACAATTTTTGGAGACTTACCAATGTCATATATCGTCCAGTTATGATTTCATTACCAGCAATTATTTTCTCGGATTTGCCAATTTTTGATTTGTGTAAATTGTACAGTTTTTGAGAACTACCGATCAGGAATGCATTTTACTTGTACAGTGCAATATACAAAGCGATACTTTGTAACTCATATTAAATGTACCACTCTTCGAGACTTAGAAAACGGTAAAAACTTGACAGTGTTCTCTGTGGTTCCAACTTTGACTGTTGTCATTTAAATGTTTTTGAAATTGTCTAATTTTCATACGCATTACTGGCGAGAGAGTGATTATTGTTAAAATATTTATGTATATATATATATATATATATATATATATATATATATATATATATATATATAATAAATAGATTTTGTAATCTGTGATATGCCGGTTACTATATGTTCAACTGGTCGGCAACTGCCGGAAATTACAATTTCCGTTACCCAAATTCAGTTGTGACAAGTGCTCCAATGTTTTTTATAGTTATATGCATGAAAAAAAATGTAAAAGTTTGAAATGTATTTTAGAGTTTGACTCATGTTAAAGCTATGACTTTTTACCTTTCACACGTTTACATATTTGCTTAGTAATTATCCTACCAACGTATAATTTGAACTGATGATGAATTTGATAGTCTATCGATGAGACCTCATATTTTGAATATTAAATAATAGTACACAGTTTCGAATCAATTCAAATTTCAATCAAATTGTGATGCTGATATAATTTTACTAGGCAGATTCCTTGCAGAAACATGTAAATATATGTTTACATTGTAATTTTTAACAAATTTTATTAAAATATTGCTAAAAAATTTAATAGTTTTTTCACCTCGGATACCACATTTCATATTTTCATAAACACATAATTAAAATTCCTTTACCAAAACTATAAACATGCTCGATCTATTTATTTCAATAATGCCTCCTATCGTCATCCCATCATCATCACCTAATTAACATTAAGTTCATTGTTTGTTTGGTCCAAAGCGGAAGACAAAACAAAAAATCAATTTTCTTTATTATACGAGTAGCTATATAGTAAAAAAAAACTTTAAAATCAATTTTGTGTTGAGTGAGCCAAGTATAGTATAGGAAAATATGAAATTGAAAAATGTTCAACTTTAAAAACCATTAAATCATTCGGATAACAATGAAAAAAAATTTTCTTTTTATTTGCAATATTTATAACACACATCTAAGAGGAGGTACTATAAATTATACAAATTATTTTCCGTTTTACCTTTATACTCGCACTCAAATCAGTACGATAGTTGTTTTTTGTTACACTAAGCTTTTTGTACTTAAAGAAAGCTCTATACACTATAGCATACTACGTATACAGTAGTTTTTCAAGAGATCCAATAAACATTAAAATAAAACTTTAATTATTCGAATAATTGGAATATTTTTCACTAATCTAAGGTTAACAATTTTACTCTCTGTACGATCTTTAATATTAAAACTTTATATTTTCTCTATATGTAACTTTTTTATGATTATTTTTCTTGGCAGATTTCCAACTAGGATACGAGATAAAACACAAAATTCATAACATTTCTATGTTATATACATAGCTTTATATTTACTCCTTCAATTTATAGTTTTTCCGACTTAAATTTTTATTTCCATAATTTCATTTTAAGTCATATTATATTTTACGACATATTAGATTCTATATTACTGTCAAATGTAATAATAATTTTTTTTATTTTTATTTTTTTAATTCAATTTTTAGGTCTTTACCCAAGCTAAGCAGTCAAGATGAAGAAGGGGGGGCGGGCCATGGTTTCGCAGGAGGTCACGCACATTTTGAACCTATACCACACGATCATGATTTTTGTGAAAGGGTTGTGATAAATGTAAGTATTTTTATTTAACGGATGAATTATTTTATTTATTTATTTAAGTGGCTAATATACGAAAAATACTAATAAAGATATTCCCCGCTAATTTCCGCTAATAAATTTTATAATAGTTGAAAATAAAAATGTGATTTCCTTTATATCCGGAAATAATGAATAACGCAGATTTTCATGACCGAATAATTTTTATTTTTATTTTTTTTGTTATGTTTTATGCGGTAACTCCGGATATAGTATATGTGTTACTTTTAACAGCATTCCATTTTCAGAAGTGATGTAAAGTGTATACACTTTTGTGAATTTGTTTTTATATAGTTCATGACAATTACTGCCAATTATAGTACAATCGCTTTTCTAAAATATTCTTTAAATATTTAAGAGTTTAATTTATTGACGGGATCCGAGATATTTGCTTATTTCAGAACAAGATATATATACAATAAAAAATATTTTAAGGTTATGTTTAATTTAAAACATTTTTAGGTTTAAAGGAATATATTACTATTTTTTTTAATTTTTATGTTGGTTGTCTGATCATGAGGTTCATCAAACTTCTTTTTTCAAATAATTTTCTTATAGCAACTATATACATTGCAGGAAGGTTTAGTATACAAATATAGATCATATCAAATTGCAGAGACACTGAGTTTCTTTTTACTATTTAACTGAATGTTAATAGTATAGCTACTTGCATGCTTTCTTTATAAAGTTTTGCTCCCTCATGGTTTTAAATATTTTTTTCCACAAATAATGTTGATTCTCTCATTTTTCCAGCCGAATGTAAAATTATTTCATCTGACATCAGACCAGAGTGTTTTCCAGGGTACTTCACACACCATGGCCCTCTGTTGCAATATTTCAGCATATGATTATAGCCTTGTCAATTCGAGTTTTTTTAAAGCAGCTAAAATTATTCCCTATTTACCAGAACACACTTTCAAATAAAAAATTGGGAAATATTAATCTGGGGAATTACTAACTTGATGTTTACCATTGGCTTTCCGATTGGTTTTTCCTTTCAAACTGTAAAGCGAAACCTGATTGATAGACGGGTTAGCTTCAAAGTGCAGCACTACAAGTTTCTGAGTTCTTTTCGCATCAAGTTCTTATTTGATTTACGTAATTTTTTTTCGTAGCAATGCTTGCTTGAAAAATTAAAACTGTGGATGTATAATTTGCAATCCACATTTAGGATCATAAAGCCAAATAGCTATTTCGAATGTCCGCTGATAGGATTGAGACTTACGCAACAAGAGATTTTATTTTAAAAACTATACACAGTGGCCATTATCATCGAATTTACGAGCAGAAGTTTATCAAGAAGTGCAAGATGCTCTTAATGAAGGAGTTGGTCATGGTGCGAATATTAAAAAAAGAATATTTTTTCTAATCCTCTTTTACTGACGGACCCTGCACCATCTGTTTCTGATGTATCACCATCTGATGATATGCACCATCTGTTTCTGATGTATCTGATGCTATCGTTAAGAAATTTGGAAAACCATCAGTCTTCATAACATAATTTACAGGAAATCCAAACTGCTTAAATATTTAAGAAATTTTTCTATGATTTTTATAACCGCCACGTATTAGAAAAGTTATTGCTTTTGTCATAGAATTTCAGAAACTTGGCTTGAAAGTGATGATTAAATTTTATGTTGTAAAATTCCCAATAAAGAAATGGGACCAGATATGTACAATATTATTACAAAGATAAGTTTGCATTATAAAATCCAAGTTAACCGTGTATGCAGGAAGGGAAATGTTTAAATGACTTACCAAAAAAATTTCAAGATTCCTCAACGTTGGATAAAAATGGGTTTCCCTTATATAGAAGACTAATAAACGGAGTTACTTACAAAAAACTTGTAAATGGTTTCGAATATGATAACCGTTGGGTAGCTGGATACAACAAACATATTTTGTCCAGAAAATTTAACACACAGATAAATGTTAAAATTTGTTCATCAGTGTCGACAATCAAGTATTTGTATAAATATAAGGCAGTGACCTTGTTACATAGTCTGGCAAACATTTGCCTTTGAAATGTTAGATCATTTTCCGGCTGTTTTTATGTTTCACTTTGACCCTGTGGTTTAGAAAAAAGTTTTGGGACGCACCCCAATTTACATATTCTCACTTTGCACACCATTATGTTAGAAAGAACAAGAAGAGGAAAAAACGATCGAGAGGCTCAAATAATAAAATTGATCGAATAAGATCTTTACCCAAAGAAAGCTATGTTTTCTACATGAGAAATTTACTTCATCATTTAAAAGGTGCCACCAATTTTTATTTGGAAAATATAATATTGTATGTGCATCTTACAAAGAAGCATGCAGTGAGCGTATATTACTGGCCGATGACTAAGAATGGACAAAATGTTTTGAAGAAGTATCCACTTTCAAAATGCATATTCAAATGAGATAACTATATATTCGCAATGATATTAATTTACTGCGAACATAGCTAGCCAACAATTACTGTGGGAAAATTTACGGTGGAACACCCGTGTTATATATAACAAAACCGAAGGAGTAGTTATAATGTTAGTTATGACAGACTCAATACAGACACCTAAGCGATAATAGTTATTATTTTTTATGGAGGAGGGAAAGTAAAATGAGTAATGACCGAATTGGTCCGGTTTTCAAGTAGTCCGTATTCAAACTACTATTAACAATAGACAATCACATTATTAATAAACTCCCCTTAATTTTGCACTATTTTATCGACAACTCCAGTCTGCAATCGTTCAACTGTAATCTACCATGTTTCCCTAAAGAACCTATTAATGAACTAATTGCTTCAAGTCGTAGGATGTCATTAGCTTTTGCCTGCAAATTACAAATTAATTAATTCATCAAAATGTTGCTAAAAATTATTTAGTGTATAGTTGTTAATTCTAATATAATATAATAAAATAATAAACATTTTTATATAAAATAATAAATTAATAAAATAATAAAATAATAAAATAATAAAATAATAAAATAATAAAATAATAAAATAATAAAATAATAAAATAATAAAATAATAAAATAATAAAATAATAAAATAATAAAATAATAAAATAATAAAATAATAAAATAATAAAATAATAAAATAATAAAATAATAAAATAATAAAATAATAAAATAATAAAATAATAAAATAATAAAATAATAAAATAATAAAATAATAAAATAATAAAATAATAAAATAATAAAATAATAAAATAATAAAATAATAAAATAATAAAATAATAAAATAATAAAATAATAAAATAATAAAATAATAAAATAATAAAATAATAAAATAATAAAATAATAAAATAATAAAATAATAAAATAATAAAATAATAAAATAATAAAATAATAAAATAATAAAATAATAAAATAATAAAATAATAAAATAATAAAATAATAAAATAATAAAATAATAAAATAATAAAATAATAAAATAATAAAATAATAAAATAATAAAATAATAAAATAATAAAATAATAAAATAATAAAATAATAAAATAATAAAATAATAAAATAATAAAATAATAAAATAATAAAATAATAAAATAATAAAATAATAAAATAATAAAATAATAAAATAATAAAATAATAAAATAATAAAATAATAAAATAATAAAATAATAAAATAATAAAATAATAAAATAATAAAATAATAAAATAATAAAATAATAAAATAATAAAATAATAAAATAATAAAATAATAAAATAATAAAATAATAAAATAATAAAATAATAAAATAATAAAATAATAAAATAATAAAATAATAAAATAATAAAATAATAAAATAATAAAATAATAAAATAATAAAATAATAAAATAATAAAATAATAAAATAATAAAATAATAAAATAATAAAATAATAAAATAATAAAATAATAAAATAATAAAATAATAAAATAATAAAATAATAAAATAATAAAATAATAAAATAATAAAATAATAAAATAATAAAATAATAAAATAATAAAATAATAAAATAATAAAATAATAAAATAATAAAATAATAAAATAATAAAATAATAAAATAATAAAATAATAAAATAATAAAATAATAAAATAATAAAATAATAAAATAATAAAATAATAAAATAATAAAATAATAAAATAAAATAATAAAATAATAAAATAACAAAATAATAAAATAATAAAATAATAAAATAATAAAATAATAAAATAATAAAATAATAAAATAATAAAATAATAAAATAATAAAATAATAAAATAATAAAATAATAAAATAATAAAATAATAAAATAATAAAATAATAAAATAATAAAATAATAAAATAATAAAATAATAAAATAATAAAATAATAAAATAATAAAATAATAAAATAATAAAATAATAAAATAATAAAATAATAAAATAATAAAATAAAAATAATAAAATAATAAAATAATAAAATAATAAAATAATAAAATAATAAAATAATAAAATAATAAAATAATAAAATAATAAAATAATAAAATAATAAAATAATAAAATAATAAAATAATAAAATAATAAAACAATAAAACAATAAAATAATAAAATAATAAAATAATAAAATAATAAAATAATAAAATAATAAAATAATAAAATAATAAAATAATAAAATAAAATAATAAAATAATAAAATAACAAAATAATAAAATAATAAAATAATAATAAAATTAATTGGTTATTCCTTATAAATCCTTCAACTGATGAGTTACCTAATTTTCGCAAGACACTATCCAATACAGTCAAGCAATGTATGTATTGAGCTCATTTACCAGCATCCTGATACATTTCATGTATGAATTTAATCAATTTCTTTAAGAGGCCCATTTCACAAAGTATCTGCCATATTGTGTTCATTTTTATCGTGTCAAATAGGTGTTCAAAATTAACGAAGACCAGGTATAAAGTGTAGAATTCCATTTATTCGATTATTTAATGATAATTTTGATTACGCTTTTACGGTCAGTGCTACTTCTTCATTTCATTCTATTCTTAGAGATTGTATTTGTCAACCATATTTTTCATCGGTGGGTGAAACACATTTTTTCATTTAAAATACAAAATATAATTATTATGTCTTGGAATTACAAGTTGGTCCAAGTAAAGTTCACATGCAAAAGCGTAAAATATAGTTCAACTAAAAGTCTGTCTTGTTCGAAAGAATTAAACTTTAAATTAGAGTGTAAAATTTACTGATTCATTGGTTGATTTTTTACTATATTCTAAATATTATAATATTTGAAGGTTATTATAGAAATAATTCTAATTACAAGGCTATACATTATAGATTTGGCAAAATCGCTTAAATGATAAGCTCGGTGAATTTAGTCCCTAAACCTACATCAGTTGTCTAATCAAATTAAATATGGGAAAATAATGGTTTTTATGCAAAAAAAAATTAAATTACGATATTGATTCAAATTCAAATTATTTTTGAGAATACTATTAAACATAACCTTTAGATTTAAAAAAATTAGGCCGTCTTCATAAACAATATGTAACTATCAAGGTCTTCGTCCAGTAGTAAAAAATAAATCCTTAAAAATTATATCATATGTAGCTTTGAATTGAGTATACGTTTTTGACGTATCATTATAAAATTTTTAATCACATTCAAAGCTTTTACTTAAACACAAAATCATTAAATGCTATTTTTTATAGTTGTTCAATCTTTGATCACCAACACCAAAACCCAGAAATCAATTTAAAATCTAAAAAATCTAAAACTCTAATCTTTGACGAAAATAACATAACAAAAATGTTTTCATAACATAAATACTCCCAAGCAAAGTAAAGCTGTCTTTAGCTAAAAATGTAAACGAGAAGTAATAGACAAAAAAATATTCGCTGAGTACAGTGAAAAGCTTAATTAGCTCATATATGAGTATAAGAAAAGCTCATATATGAGTATAAACTCAATCAACATTAAGCGTGCAGAACATGATTTAACAATTAGTGTGTTAAAACTATCATTTGTTCACGAGGTTCCATCCAATTGCGACGTTTCAACTAATCAGTTTATTAACCTATTATATAGCTATTATTATAAACGGCTGTAACCCTGAACCATTCTGAAAAGATTTTTTATCTGAATAATCAGTTTTAATATCAAAATAAGATAATGAAAAAATATTTATATAGACATATTATATAACACTTAAAAATTAATAATGAAATTATTTATTATAATTTTTGATGAATTTTTATTTATTTATTGATCTTGTTTTTTTTTATTCTTTAATTAATTGATTCATTAAAGAATAAGCACACGAAAATATGATATAACATCAAAAACAAAATCATCTGTTTTTCTACGAAAATTTGTTTTCATATTTTAATATAGGCACGATGCCAGATGGGAACGTCCTAACAATCGACATATCAAAAACTAAATTAAATTTTAATTGAAATTTGTCTACCTTGCACTTTTTGATAAATTTTGATTTTAGAATGCTATTGTGCTTTAAATTCGATGAAATTCCTACAATATGGTTCTAACTCAAAGCCATACAAAAACCAGTGATTTTGAATTCGGCATATGTGACCTAGTTTTTTATTTATGTCAATATAAACACAAAATCATAAAATCATACAATGTAAAATATAACTTTATAACATCAAATCACTTTACTTCCGAGAATATACATCCACTAAAATTACTGAGTATATGTATATTTAAGCAAAAAGTTGTGTGCTATAACAAGCGCATTATTGCAGTAAACTATTTGGACTATTCAAATTAACTAAAGTAAATTATGCGTTCTTTCGTTATTCTTAAGATAAAATATTGAGCAATTAATATCGAATTATGTAAATCAAATTTTTAAATTTCTTTTGATAAGTACTAAACTGACAAGTATTTTACTGCAATTTGTACACTTTGCAAATCATGTCAACAGTAGGTCAATGTTATACAAAAATATGTTGGTGATTTTAATACAATCGCAAACATTTGATACCATTACAAACATTTGATGATTTTGGTTTTTCTTAGAGAAGAGCATTTTCTCTCACCTCCATCGTTGCCAGTCAAACCAAAGCCACGCAATTATAGAGGTATTGAACTGCGCTATACTGCTGTGGATGATGGTTTGGCATAAGGGTTCTTTACTTTAGCACAGGCGTTAACAACTTATTTTAGAAACGGGCCTGTTACGACGTTTATGACTTTTTGACGGGCCGAACTGATTCTTTCAATATATTTTTATATTAAAAATCAAATAAGTAAGACGATTGCGTTTATTTTGAAAACATATTTTCTCAATATATGGCGTTAAGTTGTGATGTTGGAATTTGTAAAACATTTCCAATGTGTGGATCAGTTATACGGGTTAGGTATTTTGATTTAATATCCAAGAAAATGTTTGTTTGCAAATATAAATACTACCAAAAACTGATATTATTTATCGAGCAAAATTTTTATTTTGGATATTCATTCCCCCTTAAAATCGTATAAAATTTAATTAAAATCTCATTTTAAAGGAACTTCTAAGGATTATTAATTATTAGCTTTAATATACAGTAATTCCAAATGTAAATCTTCTTAAATATCATCGACAAGGACCAGAAATGGGTTATGAAAGAGCTACAATTGTATTGAAATTTTTTTTGAAGTCGATGAATCGTGCCATAAATGCTTCTTATATATAATCCAATATTAAGAATTATTCTTTTGAGAAATTATCATGAGTCATAGTTTTTGATAAAATATCACAACATGGAAAATGTACAAAATTCTTTTTAGTGAATTATTTTTTAAATAAGTCTAATAGTTCAAAACATTTACCATTATAATATAAATCGTTAATGAGTAAAATGAGACCTGGTAATTTTTGATTCAAAATAAATTTTAAATGTTCACAAATATCTAATGAAAAATCAAGATGAACACTTGACTAAGATTCAAAAAATCCCCTCAACTCTTAACCACGACTCATCCACCGCACTTCAGTGTGATATAATAAATCTCTGTACTCAGCATCAATTTCTTCAAGAAAACTTATGACTTGAAGGTGATTTAATCCGTATTTACGTAAGAGTAATTTGGAGTGGAGTTATTGGATAATGGATATTTAAAAAATCAACATCATTACTTGCCAGAGTTAATCCTTACTGAGACCTTTTACAAGATCTTTCAGACCATATTTACAATTTGTGATCGTTGTTCAAGGCACACAATTAGTCACGGCGTTGAGTTCAGCGGCTCGAACTCAACAAGACCGCGGTCTGTTTAAGCCAACACCTAAACCATCACTATACAACCGGTGACCTGGATATTCAAAACGAACCTGTATTCGTACGTCGTCGATTTGACTGGCGACGGCGTAAAAAATTGCATGGATTAAACATAAAAAAAATCGTTGTTGCTTTTTTAGTTGCTTTTTTTTCGTTTTCAATCATCTGGTCGAAAAGGATTTTACTACTATCTCCACGTGTCTTATTTCTAAATCGTTTCCGCCCACAGTTTTTTATGAATTTCACTGGTTGCGCAACGTCTAAAAATATTATTGAGCAGACATTTTTCTCCTCAAGTGCTTTATCAATTATACTGAGTATATGGAAAATCATAATACAAATCATGGAAAACGTGGAAAACGTTGAAAATTTTTTGAGCAAAAATGCATATGAATAATTTTTGATTTTTGATCTGTATTCGTGTGCCTTGAAAATGTCATGGTTCAAAATATAATTACTATATATATGTATATGTATTTATACGGTGCTCTATAATGAGTCGGTATAGATAAAGATAGATATGCTAGAGCTTAACTCTATAATAAACATCACTAAACTATAATAGATCAGAATCTATTAATGAGTACAAAATACTTTTTTCTTAACAGTGTGTTAAATAAGCAATAAGATCGCCGCCTGATAAAAGCGCATGCCTTTCGACGTAGTTTATAAGGTAAAAATTTACTATAGATTCCATTACTTTGGATAAGGTCGAAAAAAACAATTGGGTGGTAAATGGAAGAGAAATTGTTACCACCTCTTGTAGGTATCATAGTTTAATATTAGATGTTTTCTAAATCGAAGGAAACATTTGGACTAAGATTTTTAAGAACTTCAAAAACAACTCGAGATCGCAAATACACGTTGGGCATTGATAATGTACTCGTAATAGTACATTATCAATGCCCAACATTGATGGGGATCGGTTAGGGAGAAAAGCGTGAGTCGACACGAAAGCAGAGTGGGATTAACTAAACTACCTTTTTACCAAACTAGCAAGGGACCAAAAAATTTGAGGTTATGGTTCAATGTCAACGTGGTTATGATTGCTCTAAAATTTAATATTTTTCGGTTAAAAATGTCGGTTCTACCGACATGTAGTTGGTTCTACATTTGTATACTATAGTGAGGACCAGTCTAGATAGCCTTTCATACCAACGAAAAATGTTTAATTTTTCGAATGTATTACCCAGATTAATACATAATTTAGCCTTGTATATTTAGCCTTGCTTGATTGTCGTCATCTGTGTAGTGAGGAACACTTTGTAGCTTTACACATTTTTAATCAATAGACTGGCTGAATATTGCCATTGAAATTAAAACAAAATGTGCGTAATGCAATCGAGCTGTTTCAAACTTTTCTCATTTTCAAAACGTGAAAGTGACTATAAGATATGATTATTTCGGCTTAGGTCGTAGCGTCTCCGTTTCTTGGTTTTTATTTTTCGGTCACAGTTTAACCGGGTTTTTAAGGGGTTTAGTGAACTCACATGCCCAATATTTTAGCCCGCTGCTTTTTCTGCCATTTAAGTTTGGCATCTAGTGGCTTTCCTAGATATTTTGCTGTATTTGCATAAAGAACTTATTTAGAGTTGATTACTGCCAAAATTGCTGTGTCATCAGCAAATGTAGCTATGGTTGTTTATTTCATTAGTGGTATGTCTCATGTGTACAGGAGATACTAGATGGGACCCAAAAAGCTTCCTTGCGGCACTCTTGCTAAAATTTTCTTAAAATCCAAGTATTTATCTTCATATTTTACACTTCAATGCCTGTCATGTGTATAAGATTTCAGAGTTTCAAAAAACTGTTTGGGAAGGTCTCGATGTAACTTGTACTGTAATCCTTTGTGCCATACACGAAAAAATACTTGTGCTATATTCAAGAAGAGGCTTGTACATATCTTTTTCGTTTCTAGAGTACGTTCTATAATATCTGTGATCTTGCTCTTGAGCCGAATGTTTTTCTTTCTAAAGTGATAGGCACGTATAAGATCATTATCCACTGTTATGGACTATATTCTCTTCAGAAGTGGTTTTTAAAATATCTTTGAAATAGTAAGAATAAGTGATATTGGTCTAAATGACCTTTTATCGTTTCTGGTTTTGTTTAGCTTTAAAATCATAATCACTTCTGCTATCTTCCACCACCTTGGAACGTATCTTAATCTAAACACAGTGTTGATTATGTGTAGAAATTTGTGTATATCTTTGTCTGGTAGTTCTTTTAATAATTTACCTAGTTATTAAATCATATACAGGAGCTTTTTCCGGAAATTTTGTATGTCCTTTTTAGCTCACGAAACGTAACAGTTTGTATGTCAAGCTCATTTGATTTTTGTACAAAATTAACATTTTCATCCGCAGATTGTCTGGGTGTCTCCCAGCATTTGAGGTGTCTCGCAAACAGAACCGCTTTTTGCTTACTGCTACGAGCCTATACACCGTTATCATTTCTAATAGGTGCTGTCGAATTAATTCTTGGCGATATTCCTTTTTTAATAATATAGTTTTACTTAATGGAGTAGTTGCCAGATGTTCCTGTTGTTACATAGAAGTCTATATAAGATCAGAAGTTTTGTCTAAAACTGTTGGCCAGTAAGTAGGTACGCCACCAGATTGAATTTTTTGCCACTTGAAACAGTTCTCTTTCTTTTGGTGTAATTAAGAGCCCCAAAAAGTGTTTTCTGCGTTGAAGTCACCGCCAATAATGTTTTGCAATTATTTATCATCGGCAATTTGAATGTTTTCTTTATTGCTAAACGTAAATATAAAAAGCAGTAGTCCACTTCTTACCGCTATTCTTATTCTTGTTTCTATTGGTAGCCCAATATATACTAGCGATGTTTCTGCTTTTCGTTTTTTTGTAAATTTGCTTTTTTTAATGGCCAAGCAGTTTTTCTTGGTGAATCGTTTTCAATTGAGCTTGTTTTATTTTCACTATATTTTATTTAAGGATGCGGAATAATGTTCCTAATATCTCCTACCGAATTGGCATTTTTAATTGTTGGAGTTATCAATATTTTGGCACACCTCAAAAATAGGTTCTCTTTTTCCCTTGTGAAATTTACTGTTATTGCAGTCAAGTTTGCCACAGAGCAGTACTTTTCGAATTCCGTCGAAAAAAAATATTATTTTCTGTATGGTGCTAAATAGTTCAGTCAGGAATTTAAATAGCTCCTGATGAAACTTATACACAGCTTGGTAGTTGTATTCCAAGCTTTCTGTCATTATTAGAAGGCTTTAGTGGTGTCATTCTCATCCTTGTAAGAGATAGCAAACCGATGAATGGTACATTGTGCATTGGCCCAGTGCCAGCCTTCGTCAGCAAGTGCTTTTCCATTTTAATATTCCAGGATAATTTTCGCAAATATGTATAAAACATTCTGTGTTTGGTAACTCACACAACTTCATCTTGAAAAGATCGCGATATGTATCGACACCGAACATCCTCTTCATTGGTCCAAATATCAGTTTAACATTCTGATAATAACAGCAAACACAAACAGAATGTGATCCGTGGAGGACAACTGCCAAAAAACATTCTGCCGGCCAGAAAATCCAATTTAGCGACCAACATTTTGTTGCTTGAATAGAGCATATCTTCACATTATTCTCATCGACAGTCACATATTCTCTTTTTCCAGTACATGCACGACTGATATCGTCACTTACATAAAAATTGTTCACAAGCCTATAATCTCAGGATTGTTGAGATTCGTGCAAACGCGCTCGAGAAATTGAACAGGATTTCATTTTCTTCAGCAACTCTCTTGGCGAATGGCACTAAATGCATTTTGTTGTTGAACTCCTTTACATTTTTTTACCCTGACCATAATCGTGGTGGAACTGTACAGTATTTTTATTTTAAACCCTTTATCGGCTTCTGCAAATTTAACTTTTAATTGGTTCACCATCCCATTTTCATTACTAGCTGTTTCAATCTCAGATGCAGTGGAGTCCAGTGATATTTCAAAACTGTTGCTTGCCAGTTTCTTTGATATTTGAACGACTGTAATATGTTATTTTTGTCGATGATAATCGGTGTATCTCAAATTAGTGGAAGAACTTTATTTAATTCATTTATAAAATTCATTTTGTCCAAAAAATCAAATGATGTTGATGATGCTAATGATATTGACGATGGTGAAAATGATAATTGAGGCGACAACTGTGATGTTTGTGGAGTGCCGACATTCGGCAGCTGTTTTCGTAATTTCCAGACGGCAGGTGTTACAAATTTTTATTAAACCCGCTGCTATATCAACAATACTTTCGTGTTTCTTGCCGAGTTTGTTTTTTACTCTGTCTGTTGTGTTTGGGCATAATATAAACACACATAGTACTACCATGTCATGTTAGCCCATTGACGTACTAGATGTCGCTACTGGTATCGTTTTAAAATAATCGAAATATTTTTATGTGTATACTCGCCTAAATGTCATATATTTATACTAAATGTTGATGATTTTCTATCGACCCGACATCTGGAACATCATTGGGTAAACTGTTTTTTTCATATGGTGGTAGTACTATGTGTATTTATACTATGATTTGGGTTTACCAAACGGACTGCAATATTTGGTTTCCATTTTGCACTGTCACTTTCAAAATAAATTTCACTTGTACACTTTGTTCTATTTATTTTCCTTTTAATTTTATATTTCGGTTATATATATATATATATATATATATATATATATATATATATATATATATATATATATATATATATATATTGTGTGTGTGAAAATGTATTCCTTCCTTACCTATTGTTTTATGTAAACGGATGTTGAATATCCGGAAGATGAGCCTAAGGCTTGGTCCTACATTCAAATCACTCAATAACCGCAACAGTATTGACCGACAAAATTACAAAATTGTTCAGTCCTGTCAAGAATTGACAAAAATACAAGTAATAAAAAAATGTAGACATGCAATTTTAAAAGATTATAAAAATTAGACTACAATACCCAAAATTATAATTATCTTACATTATTTTGATAACTGACGACCTGTAAAATTTTATTTGTTTGCTATTTATAAATTTTGAAATGAAACTAGTTTTTGACATTTTAAAATTTTTATTAATTATACTGTTTAAATTTAAATAAAAAAATAGTCATTAATTTATTCAATTGTTCTGTTTCATTCCAGGTGAGTGGGTTAAGGTTTGAAACGCAGTTAAGGACGTTAAATCAATTTCCGGATACTCTGTTAGGTGACCCATCGCGAAGGTTACGTTATTTCGATCCACTGCGTAATGAATATTTTTTTGATCGTAATCGACCGAGTTTTGATGCAATATTATATTATTATCAAAGCGGTAAGTTGCAATTTATACATTTTATGTGTACATGCATATACAATTTACTGTTTATAAATATTTAATTTTCTTATTAAATGTTTATGTATATATATATATATATATATATATATATATATATATATATATATATATATATATATATATATAACCCTTTCATTATCAAAAATACAAATAAAAATATATTTTCATATATTTTATATAGAACCACTTTGTTATTTTAATTTTTAATGTTCTACATTTTAATTTTTGTATTAATTTCCCGAAAAGCATGATATAATATGAAAATGGGCAACCACATATTTTATAATTTTTAATGTCATAACGTTATCCATAAATGTATTTTTTATTTTATTTTGTCATTACTTATACTTGTTTTTGTCGTGGTTTTCCCGCATCAATGAACAAAAAAATTATCCGAAAAAAAAAAATTTGATATTCTATCAACAAGAACAACAAAAAATTGTTTAATTATATGAATATTGTCAAATAGAAAATTCCAATTTTCATCGAATTTATATCGTTCCATCAATTAAATATTTTATGCAATATTCATTTCCAAAACAATTAACAAAATTATTTATTATTAGTTTAAATATTAAAATATATATTTTTTAAAAATTAAATTTTAAATTTTCACTTTTGTTAACGAAAGCATTTTATCTCATTTCTTTCATATAAAAAAAAAAAAAAAAAAAATTTAAAAAACTAAAACTTATTATGAAATTTATTGTCATGATATATGGAACAGGTTGTAAGTACAAAACAAGCAGTTTTAATACTTTGGTTAATTTTTTTTTTTACAATTATTTTGTAGTTTTTTTTTCATATATTCTATATCTATCCTAGATAAAGTTTTATATATTGGTAACATAACTAGAAATTTATGATAATACAAATAATATTTCGTTTTATTGTTTTTACAACAAATTAAATATTTTTTTTTTATTTATATAAAGTTAACTTGGGTTATGCCTTTTATTTATTTATTTAGAGTTTCTTTCTTAAAAATTTTATTCTTAACTTTCTAATTACATATATATTTTTATTATATTTTTAGTAAAAACAGAAATTTTTAATTGCTTTTTTATATTAACAAAACCAATTAATATTATAACAATGGTGTACTATATGTGTATGTACTCTGTATGTACGCAGGAATCGTTGGTCAGAGGTGTAATTATTATTGCTTGATTGATACGATTTTATTATTAATATATAAGCTTTTCACGTCTCTTTATCGAAATTATTTAGAACATTAGAAAATATTTTACAAAACTAACAATACAATTGTGTAGAGTACAGTTGGCTTTGTAACGGATTAATCTTTGAATTTTACCGGAAAAACCAAATTTCGAATTTAAAAAAAATTTATTTGGTCAATATTTACTAAAATGTATTCTAAGCCTTCATTTTTAATTCTTAAATATTTATTTTACTCTAAATTAGCTTAAACTACCTTTGACTTTACTTAAACAAACTATTTTTATCAACTTGATCTATTTCATATACCAACTACCTGTTGTATAAGAAAGTTTTCTTTTAAAACTGGAAAATGGAAAATTAAAAATCCTTGTAAAGACAGAATTTAAACTTTGACGTCAAAATGACAAAACCTCGAGAATTCAACATAAATTTGACTGTGTTAAATAAAGACTACGGCAGATATGTCCCAATTTTATCCATTGTTTGACTTCCTATAGCAAATGCTACCTTGAAATTGTCGTTGCCTAAGTTTAAATGGTTACCAGGTTGGAATTAAAACGATGTTACATTATGTTTTAAAATCAAATAAGCACTTTTGCTGCAATTGCGTTATATTTCATGCTTTTCCCAACAAATCGTGTTCCGCTGCAAAATCCTTGTTTAGTGTTAAGCTTCGAAGTAGCATTACTATAGTTTAGCATTCACTATGGTTTTTTGTTGGAATCTAAATATTTTAGTTAAGATTACAAATAGGACCCAATTTAAAAAAAAAATAGTATAGCCATTCTGTATGAAGGCTCGTTTTCGTCATAATTTGTTCAATATGCGTCCAAATTCCAATAAAGATGGATCTGATGGAGAACAACGTTCTCAATAAAAGCACTGCTTAGCAACTCGTCTCTTTTTCAAATGTAACCATCTTATAGTTTTCGCAGCCCGTTAGATATGGTGGCAGTTGTTTAACATTAAATAATAAGATTAACATAATAAGATAATTTTCGGTTGTGGGGCCCACCATGGGCATCAAACATTAACTGAATATTCTAGTTGAGATCTAACGTAAGCATAATTTAGTATCTTTACTGCCTATTTATCTTTAATATATCCAGTCTACCGTTAAATAAAGCATAACAGCCTTAGCTTCCGGTTGTATGTGATTAGATAATCTCACATTTCCTTCAAAACTAACCCCTGTAAGTCTTTAAATTCAAATACATTATTTAAATTAATTTTTGAACGTTTCACTGCGCTGCCTTTGCTGCAAAGATGAATTTTTAAAGGTAAAACTCTATCCCTCTTTAGAATTATTTCGATAGCTTTGTGATAAATATAGTATATAACGAATGATGACAAAGATTCATTTCTGTTAAATATACCAGGAAAATTAGACACCAAGCTCTTAAATTCGATCTCGTCCCTTTAATCACACATTTGGCTCAGATTTGAATCAACAATGGTATCGATGAACCGACACTTAGTTTCCGAAGACACATTTACGCGGCATAAAATTTTATTTATTTCTATAACATAAATCCAACTAATTGATGTTAAATTAAAATCACCTGTTACTAAAAAAGTGGCAGATGGTTTGGGTATCTTGTTGATTTCTATGATCGTATCACAACTTGGAAAGTTGTGATACGATCACATCTGATGGAACTGTGATACTGATGGAAACGGTGGATCTGTATTTACAACGTAAATAAATAATGGCACTGATATTGATATTGATATTGATATTGATATTGATATTGATATTGATATTGATATTGATATTGATATTGATATTGATATTGATATTGATATTGATATTGATATTGATATTGATATTGATATTGATATTGATATTGATATTGATATTGATATTGATATTGATATTGATATTGATATTGATATTGATATTGATATTGATATTGATATTGATATTGATATTGATATTGATATTGATATTGATATTGATATTGATATTGATATTGATATTGATATTGATATTGATATTGATATTGATATTGATATTGATATTGATATTGATATTGATATTGATATTGATATTGATATTGATATTGATATTGATATTGATATTGATATTGATATTGATATTGATATTGATATTGATATTGATATTGATATTGATATTGATATTGATATTGATATTGATATTGATATTGATATTGATATTGATATTGATATTGATATTGATATTGATATTGATATTGATATTGATATTGATATTGATATTGATATTGATATTGATATTGATATTGATATTGATATTGATATTGATATTGATATTGATATTGATATTGATATTGATATTGATATTGATATTGATATTGATATTGATATTGATATTGATATTGATATTGATATTGATATTGATATTGATATTGATATTGATATTGATATTGATATTGATATTGATAGTGATATTTATATTGATATTGATATTGATATTGATATTGATATTGATATTGATATTGATATTGATATTGATATTGATATTGATATTGATATTGATATTGATATTGATATTGATATTGATATTGATATTGATATTGATATTGATATTGATATTGATATTGATATTGATATTGATATTGATATTGATAATAAAAATACCAAAAGTGTGCTTTTTCAGGGAATATTCTGTTTACATTAAGAAAGTAGATTGTCCGATTTCTAGTGTTAATATAGACAAGCAAATATTTAAAGATTCTGCCAATTGCAGCTCTGATAGTATCGAACAAAGGAAGACAAATAGCTGAAAGCGAATGATATTATTTTAATATCATTGACCTTTTTTCTAGTATCTTTACATTGACATTTGACTTTGTCCAGGACGCAGACCCGTAAATGTATTATTGATTCTGTCCTCAATTACTTTGGTAGAAAATTAATTTTCATAACAAACAGTTGTTAACAAATCATCGTCACAAATTAAGTTTTTTCGAATTTCTGGTATATAGGGTAAAAGTTTAACCGATTGATGCAGTTTAAAAGGTAACGGGCAGGCATTTCTTACGATTTGGCGTTCCATTGGTGTTGAATAAATTCATCTAAAATATATTTGAAATCTTAGCCAAATATAACTCAAATAAGCCATACGTTTGTTCAGGACGTACTTAAAGACATTTAGTGATTCATGTTAAGTATATCGAAAATTATCGGTTTAATAAATTAACCGGGTCAATTATAATTTAAATTTTTCACACATGACATTGTTGCTGGGTTTTATTCGTCGCAGATTATATATTGGTTTTCTGTGGTTGATCTACAAATACCTGTCATAGAATTCATTATATTTTGGTCATTGAAGATTTCTTTTGTTTATTGGGATCGACCACAGTGACTTTAAAATGGCTTCATGGCTCATTGGATGTGTTGGATAGTTTTTCGATAAGTGTTGCAGAATATATTTTCTTCAATTTCAGCCGCAACAATTAGGTTAATTACGTATTTATCATTCTTTAAAACTTGAAAAATTTCTTGATATTGTTTCAACCAAGGTTACGAAGAAGAAATAATGGTAGAAATTTAAAAAATATCGAACCTTACAAATTCTTACAAATACTTAAATTTTTACTTGCGTATACATCAGTTAGATTTGAGCATCGATTAGAAACCAAATAGTCAGTCTGATAACAAAGGATTTAGCATAGTTATGTTTGAAATGCTTTTTCTAAATTTGACAGTTCAGTTCTAAAAAAGGATACCATCGTGATAAACGAAACTGCAGAACTATGTGAATGTTCTTTGATTTGCTGTGATGGTCTGGCTTTAGCTTATACTTGAAATTCTGCCAATTATGACAAAAGTATAATTAACTTGGATTTCATTGTTCTTTGTAAGTAGTTTGATATCCATTTCTTTATACTAAGTGATCTAACAAAGACAAAAGTGGCCAAAAGATGAAGCACTCGTAGGATATTAGACATGCTTTTATACCACTAAATGCATAATTAAGGACAAACAGATATCTTATACTACTAGAAAATTAAGTTAAGGGCAAAGTATCGTACAACCGTTTATAATTAGAACAAATTCGTATTTTTAGTTTTGTCGGTCGTCTCCATTCGGAACAAGTCTAATTATTTTAATGAATTTTTGTTTAATTTTTAATTGATACAAGATCGCCGCCTGCATCGTTGAAACAGTTCATAACAGATATTCATTAAATTGTAGTAATCTATAAACGATTAAGAGTATTTTGTAGTTATTTTAAAGTTTAAATTTTAAGTAAGCTGAGCTCAGTAATATACATAAATTTATTCAAGAAACAAACCGCTCGAAACCTCTTTTTCAATTTATTATGCATTTTTTATGCATTGTTTTTTTTAATTGTTTACTAATCTTAAGAGTGCCTTCAAAATATATTAAACGTTTTAACTTATTTTAAAGCAAAATACCCAGAATTTATATTTAAAGTTTTGTGAATAATAAAAAAGGTTAGTCGTTATAAATGAAAACAAATCTCCAGACTTCCTAATATATTTGTATTATTTACTATCTGTTCTGAGGCCAAATGTTTTGCAGTTTTATTCGAACATCCTAACTTGCACTTTTGCAAAGCCAAATCAAGGCTGCTTAATTTTTTATAAGCAATGTGCTTAGATTCAGCAATTCAGTATTGGCGTTAAAGATGGAAATATTTTTGACATTTTAGAAATATTTTGGCAGATATTTAAAAAAGACTAATATTAAAAATATAATAAAAGAGATGCTTTAATTTACTGGACATTACCAAATTTATCAAGAAATCTGGAAGGTTCCGAAATAAACATTGTTGGGAAGCATTTAAATTTCTTTATAAACCGGTATTTTATAGTATAGTATTTTCAGTCAACGTATATGTTTGGAATTTATATAAAATTGGCTGGAATGCTGAAAGACGAAAATGAAATTGTAATTAAAAATTCAAAACTGATCTAAATTAATTCCAACATATGTATGATATATTGGAAGTGTATTTCTTTAATTAAAAAAATTAAACAGAAAACAAATTGGACTAACGAAATGTTAGGAATAATTTAGGAAATAACCGTTTCTACATTCCAAGTCGTATAGACCTTTAAGTTCCTATAAACTGAAGATTATTATTTAAGCTAGTAAATAGGGCAGGTAGTTTGAAACACTTTGACTTTTAGTAGCTATGTAGGGCTCATGTATGCATGAAATAAAATATAATTCCATTCTGATTTAGAATAGTTAATTTTATTTTGTAGGTAAAATTAACTTTTAGTACTTAACATTTAATCTCAAAAATTTTGAATAAAATTTGTATTTTTTTTAAAACATATAATTACACCACTGATTAATAAAACCAATTGTTTAAATTTATTATATATACTTTAATTATTATTTTTAATTTCCTAGTTTTCCTAACTGCGTATAATAATTATAAAATATAAGCAAATTTTATTTTAAATTATGTAAAATTTTTATTTTTTATACAAAGTACATTTTTTTAAAATATTTTGTAAACAAACATTATGTACCGGAAATTTTTAATTTTTAGACTTTTTAATATTTATTTATTTATTATTATTTCTTCTTTCTGATCAATCGATTATAAATAATATATATTTTTAAAAAAATAAAAAAATAATTAATTTTTTTTTATTCAATAAATAGAAAATTGACAATTTCATATAATTTCGCAATTTTTTATCTCGTTTTTGATTTTTTTTTTCTGTATATTTCTTTATTAACTTTCTTGTAGATATGGAAATATATATATATATATATATATATATATATATATATATATATATATATATATATATATATATAATATATATATAAATATATATATATATATATATATATATATATATATATATATATATATATATATAATGGATTGCAAAAAAGGTCACTATTTTAGTTCTTATTTCATAAGCAACTAATGTTTTTTTCTCTTATAATTATAATTAAATGAATGTTTTAAAAAACTATGCAACCGTTGATTGTTTTTATGTTCAGGGAAATCCTCTCCAATTGTAAAATAAAAAGTAGTATGTGCATGTTTAAAAAATTTGGCATTATTTATTATAGTGGTGAATTAATAGTAAAATAATATTTTAGTAAATTTAAAGTGATATTTAAATGTTTATAGCCTTTTTTGCATATGAAAATACCTATCAGTTTTCTGATATTGAAAATAAGATTTAGTAAAACCTTATGTTAGCATGAAGCGAAAATGAAGGAGCCTGAATCCATTGCATGGGTTTCGATTGCTTGGGTGTTTGTTTCAATTTTTTCGATCAAAGATGCCGATTACAGAGCCTTCAACTGAGTACAGTAAATTATGTATGGCTGGATATCAAATAAGCTATTCCAGTATTTTTATTACTTTAACGCATAAGATACTATATTTGCATAATATTTTATTGTTATACATTATCTGATTTTAAAATACTGTCTAATGCTTTAGGCAATTGACTAATTTTAATTTAGACATATATACTATTTTTTGTGTTTGAATCGTACGTTGCAGTCTTTACTACAGTGCAGTACATAAAACACATTAGATAAGAGCATAAAAGCATAACAACTATAAAAAAAAACATCTACATTTTTGTAAGAGTTATTAATGGACTGTCCTAGTTTTATTCCAATTGTTATCACTGACAACAATAGAATCGTTGCATTTAGTTTTAGTATAATTTGTTCTACTATTAACAAACTAATACTTTCATTTTATGAGCATGCAATCGGACTAGTTGTAATACCATACATGTGTTTTTCAATAGATTAGTCCATAATTTAATTGTTTAGTGCAATGACCTGAAACCACTTCTAAGCAAAATGTTTTGTCCAAAAAAGGTGACATACAAATATTTGAAAAATATCATTTAAATATTTTAGAATTAAAAAAAAACAAAAGCTAAAAACTTATTTTATTTTGGGGTTATGCACGATTCTAAATCTAATGCAATAAGCATTCTCCACACAATTTCAAAGCAATTTCATCATGAATATAGCAATCTTAGTGTCTCACAAAAAAACCCTTCAAAACATTTGCAAAATCATTTGAATAAAATTGAAGGACTTGGTAAAAAAAGTCAATGGAAATAAATCAACACATGTTACATTTGCGCTTAACAAACGCACCTGTTTATCTGTTGAATTGAATGACGTAGCTATTTTCTACTTGCGGAATTTTCAAATGTGAGTTAATACTTTTAGAGTTTTGCTAGGTTAATATTCATTGCAATCATACAGATATCATGTACAAGTGGCAGGATCTGGTTAGGCTGAAAATATAAAATAAATTAATTTAAAGAGTTTATCAGACAAATTATATTTCTGCCACATTTAAAAGTTAATTACAAATACTCCCGATAGAGTGTTCTTACGAGATTTTACGAAAAAGTTAGAATTAACCATTCTTAATAAAAAAAAACTTCCCAGTCACTTTCAACAACTCGCTAGAAAAATATCTCATTCTTTCTAAATTTTATAGCATAATTAACAAAACACACATTCAAATCTATAGGCAATCATAAAGATATATTATGCAAGTGCCAGTTGGACGTACGGTATAATATGCTTCACTTTAAATAAATATAGATTCAACATGAGATTAAACAGAATCGCGATCCCGATCCTACCTGGTTCGATTTGAACGGAATTCTTCTCGGTAATCAATTTTTTCTTTAGAGAACTACTTCTTGCCAATACTAAGTTAGATAATTATTTGTATGCCATATAAAATAGTTTGAAAATAAATTAATCGTGAGCCCTACAAATCTGTAGAATTTATGAACTAAAAATCTTATCACTTAAAATTATAAACGCAAAAAATGGTCGACTTTTTGCCATTCAAATAATTTCAATAAACGAAAATATAAGCCTACAAAAATCCAATTAAGTTTAAATAATTTTATCATCATAATTGAAATAAATCCGACCTGAAACTATCGGCCTTAATCCAACCGAATAAACCGAGCATGCGAAAGGCAAAGTGTAGGTTTTATATATACAATTATTAAATTTAAAGATATCCATTGTGAATTAGTATTTTAAAATTTTGCCTGCCCACGATGGAAACCCATTATTATTTTTTAAAAAAATATAGTAACTCCTTTATCTACATTGGCTAAAAAGCATAAAACTAATTTTCATTGTCGACAAATAAATGATTTAAACTTGAACTAACTTTGGTGCCAGAATTATTATATATGCAATAATAAAATCGTACAACTCACAAATTCAAGTCATAAATGATGCATTCAGTTAATTTAGATGACTCTCAGTTTGTCCATAAACAAATTAACTCATTACACTTCCACCGTTCATCTTCCATCTACTATAAATTTCCATATATAAATATTTTCTAATGACAAATTCTCTCGACAGTAGTTAGTTAGAGTTTATGAAAAAAAAAAACTTTAACACTGTTTAAGTATTTATATGAACAATTTATTTAATTGGTCGGCCAATTTATTTAAACGCTATAATGAAATAGTGTATGCAGCTTTGATTAATAATTAAATCATCATATATATAATTATATATATAATATTACTTGGCAACTAAAAAATAGGGGGATGAAAAAAAAACAGACAAAGTTTGTTATCAAAATATGGGTGAAAAGAAAATCAAGAACAAAAAAATATATAGTAGGTCCCCAATATACCATTTACAAATACATATTCATCCTGAAATTTTCACCTTATTATTTAATCCAGGGAAAAATGTGGTTGTCTTAAACCACTTTGGTGGTGAATCACTTTCGTTTGGTACACTGATGTAAATATACCTTTATATATATATATATATATATATATATATATATATATATATATATATATATATATATATATATATATATATATATATATATATAATTTCTATAAATTAGTTACTACATTACTGCTCAACTTGTGTTTCTATTTCGTTTTCTTTAAATATATATGTATACGTATAAAACGGAAAAAGCTTGTTTCGAGAGCTTTTTCATATTTTAATTACAACTATCTTGAAGGTGTAAAATAAAACAAAATAACGGTATAATTTCTTTTCTTTTTTGTCCTGCTTTACTTTCTTTGCATTTTATCATTTTTTTTTTTCTTTATTCTTCTTCACACAAGATACATTATTGAGTTTCCTTTTTCTTTTCTTCGAGGAAATTTTTTACATAAAGCTTTAAATTGTACACATGCTGAAATGTTTTTGTAGCTGGGGTGTACGCATGAGCTGAAAAATTTGATTTTCGGTCGGAGATGTGTTTTTTTTTTTTGTGCTGTGCTCTTCGTTCAGATAAAGATTTTTATGTATTGATCATCAGATGAAAGAATTCTAAATTAGTATTTTAGATTAAAACTATGTATATGAAAAAAGAAAATCATAATTTATGTATAATGTATAAATAGATATATTTATATAGTAAATAATTTATGGTCCAAATGCAATAAATTCAATATAATATTTATATTTTAGATTATATAGTTATTTGAAGGATATTCTTTTTTGATTTTTTCTTAAACGTATCAACGTTAACATTAAAATTAGTTTGAGCCACAAAATTTGTTGATTTTGTGTCTGCTATATATACAAAATGGCTTACTGTTTGCCTTTTCGACTATACATATATCGAGAGTATATCGTAAACGAGATGCAATGTACGCTTATAATCTTTTTATAGTTAAGTACTTTATTCGTTCGTATTTTAATTTGTGCGGATGACATAATTCCATCAATATTATCGATAAGTTTTAATGTTTTTCCGCAATAAATTTCATTTTGTTTGCATTGAAACGTTTAATTATTATTTTTTTGCTCAAATAGATGAATTATCCAAAATTTTTAATAAAAATAAATAATATTTATTTATTTAAGACAATCAAGTATGTACACATTTTGTAATTACAATATATATAAAAAAATAATAATTTATTTTTGGTTCAAGATCTCTTGCGAATCAAAGAATTTATGAGGAAGTTTCGATTTTGATTTATTTTTTATATTCGCTACGTCACGATGGTGTCTGAGTTCCATTTTCCCATTATAGTCTTTACAAAATCGAAATACATTTAAATTTGGAGATCTTTTTTATTGGCCGAGTCTTTTAGTTTATTTTTAATGAAAATAAATCCTTTATTCATTTTAGCCACTGAGGGTTTTAATTTGTTCAAGAAAGATACAGATCTACCTCCACTTCCCATACGCAGAGAAATATATTAAAGTCAAATAAGTAATTGTACTCTTCCATTATTTTAGAATCGTTACTTTCAGATTTGATATTTCTGTTTGTTAATGTAGTTGTAAATGAGCGAACAATTTTAATTGGTACTATTTATATCTATATTTATATTTATATTTATAGTAACAGATTAGCTCTTCATCTCTTACTATAATCCGGACTTAAAACTCTGCGTTCAGGTTAAAAAAAATTGTAAGACCAAAAATGGATATCTCCACCTTAATTGATTAGTAAATATCGTATATGGAGCAAATAACCTAGTTTTTGGTTCATCTTGCACATAAGCAGGATCGTAATAAGGTCGAAAGGTTAATTAGACTATAACTAAACTCAATTTTTACAAAGAAAGGTTAGACACTTTTCTTCCTCCCGAGGTGTTTTGACGTATTGCTTGTGATTTGGGTCACATTAAATTAAAAGATTTGTATAATGGAGCTTTCACATGAAGTTAATAATATTTGTTGCTCTAATATAAACACTAGCAGTATAGAACAGTTGCTGTGCTTCTGACACAAAATATTTTATTTTGACGTCTTCCTTTCCAGTCCAAGTGAAGCTTAGTATAGAAATTCCAATCACAAAGGTTAGGAAATGGCCTCGCTACTGGCCAATAATTATTTTAAGATCCCTCCACAGCTTTTGAGATAATGGTTTAAATCAAATTTAGGTGCATTTAAATATCAAAAGATTTTCATTAGATCAAAAGTTAATAAGAAGAAAGTAAGAACTTCACGTTTATTTTGCCTTAATCATAATGAGCATCAATTTTATAACTGGAAAGGAGACAAGACAAGTCCTCTGTATATATATATATATATATATATATATATATATATATATATATATATATATATATATATATATATATATATATGTATATATATATATATATATATATATATATATATATATATATATATATATATATATATATATTTTACTGCATGTGGGCGAAACTCTTATGGGCAGGGCAATAATAATTCTTATCAGCTTAACTGATTCGCATTGAAATTTTGTCGCTTGCATTGCAAAATTCATGAAATTTTACAGAAGCAATGAAATTTAGATTTTCTCAAGTATTTGTCTCGTTTTTATGTGATCGCTGTAACTATTTGCAGCAACCCCTAGAAATTTGAAAAGGACATAAGTATCCAATTTTTGGTAGTGACTACATCTTCTTCCTTTTCGTGTCTAACAATGCACGATACAACTCGACGTTTTGTTTCCTTTCGCAATCCAATCTCCCTCAAAACACTTTCTTTTTATGTTTTTCTCTGCTTTGAGTAAACATAGAATGGCGCTAGCAGATGGTTTTTTTACGTAAAAAAAATGTAGAATCGATATGGCTAAGTAGGCTACCATATCGAAAAATTTGTCTACAGTCTGAAGCACTTGCGGTAGAGCTCTTTCTCTACTAAGGGTAAATTACAGGTTGACTACAATAAATGGTTGTCTATAATACTATGATTGGGTGTTTTTGGCTTTCGATATTTTGTTCCAAAATGCCTAAAAATATACGTTCAACATCTTGAAAATTAGCTGACGCTAATTCAACAGATTGTCTTTTTTTGTAAAATATTTTCGTGAACTATTTCATTAAGATTGACGCCAGACTTTGTCTTCTGCCATCAGATATTTATGTATGGCTGCTATTAAATTTTCACCGCTTTCAACTACAATTATAGCATTGTCGTGCATAGTATTGATAAAAATAAAACAGTCTTCCGAAGTTTAGAACCATGTGATGCTATGATACATTTTTTTAAACCATATACTGTTGATCCTGCTTCGAGATGGATGCGTCTTTGATTTTTTTTTTTCAATGGCAAAATAGGTATCATTGTATCGGGTTTTCCAATAAGGACTTGACAACTTTTTTAAATAAAACGAAAACCATTTGAGATATCTCGAAAATTGTATTATTGAAGTACAATCAAAACATTTATGTATGGAATTCGACATCGTTTATATGTCCACCACGGGCACGTTTGCAGCTGCCAATTCATTGAACCCAATTTTCGATGACTCGGCCACACATTTAGACGGAAAAGGCCGTTATCACTCGTTCAATATTGGCTCTGAAGTCCACTAACGACGCCGGCTTGTTGACATAGATTAATAATTTTACGTAGCCCCATAAAAAAAATCTAGAGGTGTTAAATCACACGATCTAGGCGGTCTTTCTGGATATAACACGGTCATTGAATTTGGATTTCAATAAGTCGATTGTGTCTCGCACCATCTTGTTGAAACCACTTATCATTAATATCTAGCTCATGCAATTGACCAAAGAAACAACGTTGCAACATGTCTCTGTAGCAATCTTCATTGACTGCGTAACGTGACGGTTATTTAACGTACGTCGCTTCATTTGATCGAGTGGCGTTAGTTCTTGTGTTTACTTGATCATATATGGGTGCAAGTTAAGAGCCTTTCGCAAAATTCGCCAAAGTGTTGTCTAAACGATGCCCAATTCTTGAGAATGCCGTAGAATCGACTGTTTTGGTTCATTTCAGACGGACGCTTGAACGGCAGCAATATTCTCGACTTTTCGACCAACCCATTGTCACACTGGCACGGCACCATCCAGCAGCGAATATTTAGACACAAATTTGTTCACTAGACTATGAATTGCTTGTCTACTGGGACGATAATTACGACTTTTGAAGTTGCAGTCACCGACTCGGAATTTTTGTAGTAAATTTTAATTATTTATAAACGTTGTTCGTTCGTGTACCTTACCATTTTGAAAATGTGGCCTATACTGAATGTTTTGACACTGACAGTTTGGTTATTTGTTGAAGAATGCGTTCACAGTGAAAGTTCAAAGTTGTGAAGTCCCAAATGGAAAACCCCGTACTTATTGCTTTAAAGGGAAAAATTTATGTGCTCAAACGTTCAACAATATTTTACACTAGACCATCCGCTCTCGTACTATCTTATTTGTCTATATATGTGGTAAGTCCATTAGTAGATATGCATTTTTCGAATCGCCAAATTTATATTGAAAGCTTTCTATATACATCACGAATGGAGCATTCAACTTGTATTCGACCTTTATCTTTCTTATTTAAACGTAAAAAAGCTCAGTATATTCTCAAAACAGGTTAGACTCGCGGGGGCTTTGAAAATTGACAATCCGTACAAAGCCTCTGGAATTTTATTTAATTTTATTTAAATGTTCGTTGCCAAACATCAAAAATTTACAAAACCTCGGAAACTCAAGATAGTTCTTTCCCAAAAGAAGCTCTCAAAAAAATCATCAAATGAAAATATTAAAATATCGAAAATAACTGGAAGATATAGCTTATAATAACTGTGGAATTTTGACATAAATAAAAAATTTCCTTATTCCTGATTACATATTGGTCCTTTTTTAAATTTACTTTACTTAGCTTTCAAATCTTTCTAGAACTTTTATGAGTTATGGGTAGAAATGGTTGAACAGAAAACCATCTAATAAAATCAACAAAACATCACCTAAAAACACATTAAACTTCATTTTATAATATTAGGTGTTATGTGTATTCAAAAATTATATTTTACAATGGGTTAACTTGGACTAGCCTATAATCGTCACAAGATCTAAACAACCCGAGCAATTAGAGTGATGCGGTGAAAATTAGAGTGATGCCGTTTGGATCGGGAACTAACAGATTCGAATCTCAATAGCGAAAAAATATATTAAAAACAATTTTTCAAAACTAGGTTTTAATCGGTAACGTCGACGTACTCAACTAATATCGCTTGTTGGAACGCAGAATCCATGAGCAGCAAAAAAGATCTAAAGTTAGGTAAAAAATATGTCAGCGTTAAATCATTTCTTTATTCCATTTTTGATTAGTGTCAACCTACGTTAAACTTTATCTGGAAGCTTCTCTTTAAGTTTGATTTTTAATTATGTACTTGATCGATGACTTTGAGCCATCTGCTTTTGAGTATTTTGTCAGTTTCTATATTTTAATCTTCTTATGGTTAAATTTATGGTAATAATTGTTCGTTATTTAAAAATCTTGTCGAATAAGTTCATACCCCAATTTGATTTGTTGATTTGTTTAGGTTAAATTTACTTAGCTATAGGCTTTGTCTGAAAATTTTAAAAATAGTTTCAATTAATAAATTTTCGAACCGAATAATTTATTACACTATACTTAAAACTGTACACCAATTGAAAATAATTTTCCAATTTATTCCTGCAGTAAATCATTTTAAAATATTTTTTTTTCCACTTTTGTTATAATTTATTAGTTATTACAAATTTAGTTCAACAGTAATGCAGTGATAAAATACTAAACCATTAAAAATTCCGCATCTTCTTTACTCGAAATTATAACGTCTTACACACATATAAGTGTAATTACAAGAAGAATTAATAATTTAATTTATGCTACGAATAAAAAGAAAAATTAATTTTCCTATTTCAAACAAAATAAAAATAAATTTAAATAAACTGGAAAATCCAGTAATTGTGAATGAAATTATTTCATGCTGGTTAATTTTATTTATTTTAATTATTATTATTAGTATTATTATTATTAGTATTATTATCATTACTACTTGTTTATATATTGTATAATTATTATCCAGACAAAAATATATTTAAAAAAAATATTAATTTGCAGACTATTTTCTTTTGTAGTTGAGTCATGATTTTAATTTGGAATAGGTGAATACCAATGCTAAAAATATTCAATCAAAATATTCATGATAATCTAGTTATAAAAACCTAGTGGTTAATAGCATAACTATCAGTTTAGAAAAATCGACCATTTGTACACAATTTTTGACGTGAGGCCCATCACATAAACTAAATTGTTGGTTAGATGACTGCAGTCACGATGGCTACGCAGTACAAATAATTTAAACTGTTTAAGTCAATAGTTTTTCGTTCGTCTTCTTTCGGCGAACAGCAAAACATCGTTCAATAAGTTTTAATAGTCAACGAAAGTACGTTTATAATTTTTTGATTAGATTTAAGTCCTGATTTACTTACACTTTAGAAAATAGTTTTTCATCAAAAATTTGAAAAACTCTCGTTTTGTTAATTTTTGTCTAAATGTTGGCAAGTTAACATAACCCATAAAAATCATAATTTTTTTGGACTGTACTAATTTTTTGGTATACACTCTTGTTTGTAAAACAAGACAGTTGTTAAGTAGATTTATAATGTTTGCTATAAAATTATCTGAAACTTTTTGAAATAATTATTGCAATATACTATAAAGTTTGTTTTTATATTGATTTAACCACGTGCAAAAATGTTAGTCAGATTAACTTCTCCTTCGTTCAAATCAGGCATAACATAATGAGAACGGGTTTTGCAGTTATAATCACTCTTAATACAGACAAAACTTTTTTACTAGTTAAAATTATTAAAAGAGCAGGCGGTTATTTGTATTATAAAAAGATTTTCATAGTAATTTCTTGCGGAACCATAATTTTCCTTCTTAAAATATGATCGTAAGAAATTCTAGGTAACAATCACGATGTTATTTAAAAAATTATTTTTGAATCCTTGCTTGTTGTTCGAATAGTTTTGTGGGTGTTACAGACCAATTCCAAATCCTCATTCAGAAAATAATTTTCTTCGTTACTTAAATTTACAATTATTGCCTTTCTAGTCAATCTTTCTAATCGGTTTTATGATTAAAATACTTAAAAAGCTTCTTGTAACCGAAAGGTAGTTAAATATATCAGATATCGATATTAATTTAGATTTAGTTGAAATTTCTGCCATCATAAACTAGATCTGAAACATCATACATTAGGGTTGTAAATGGGATTTGTACGTACACTTAAAAAATATTTAAAAGCATGTACATATTTCTGAAAATTTAGTTCTTTCGGAAAGATTATTTTGTTATTTTGAAAAGACGTCACAGAAATTTTAGGAAATTATTTATTTTTTCGTTGACGTACTTTTAGAAAATATCGTAATTTTTAGTGGAAGGTATGAGAAATGGTTGATGTTGATTGAAATCGTGAAGAATATCGCCAATTTTAGCGGAACATTTGGGAAATGCAAATGCTTTGGTTTGCAATGATTGCAAAATCTCTTTCATCATGTCATGATGATAACACGATAATTGATAACATCGCATGTTTTGTTCCATCTTTAGTATGTTTGAAGACTATCACTTAAATCGCTTCCAAAAATTATTGATTACTGTTAGTTAAATTTTTCATTGATGTTTTTTGGAGAAAAGTAAAATTTGTAATAATATATTTGGAAAATACATAGATGAAAACTCTATAATTTATTATTAGAAAATTGTTATTTTGTTTGTAGTATGTGTTATAATGGTAATAATTTTATATTAACAAATTTTGGGTCTAAAATATTAGTTACGGCGATCCAATATCTTAGCAAAACTGCGTTTATCTCATTTCATCTTATATTTATATATATATATATATATATATATATATATATATATATATATATATATATATATATATATATATATATATATATACATATATGTATATATATATATATATATATATATATATATATATATATATATATATATATATATCAGGGATGTGCGACGTCAACACATTTGTGTGGGACATTTTTCTGTATTTATAGATTCCATAATAAATCGATCAGTACGTTTTGTAACAATTTAGTGAGTTTACTTCAATCACTTACAATAAAAGAATTGTTATTCTTGGTGACATCAATATAAGTCTTCTAAACAACTCGGAGTGCTTTTACCATCTTTCAATGCTGGCTTCATATGGTTTAATTTTGTTAGTCTCGTAAATTAACCAACTAGGGATTTAGCGTGCCTTGACCATGTATTTGTTTAGGCAGATAGCACACAAAATTTCAGCAATAACATTGCACCACTGTATTTTTCCGATCATCATTTAGTTATGCTAAACATTTCTTCGCAGTCAACTCGCTTAGAAGAAAATCATCCCACATATAATAATGCAAAAGTAAATTATGAAATACTTAAAGAATATCTGAAATTGGAAAGTTGGGTTATAGTATTCAACGAACCATTTACAATTTACAATTATTTATTTATATTAATTATTTTATTTTATAACAAAAGTTCTCGCGCATAAAAAAATTAAAACCATGGATGAATTTAAATCTTCTTGATAAAATTTCTAAATTAAAAAATTTAGCAAAAAAGTTAAGAAGGCATCCTAATAACGTTAGATGTCGGGCTTATGTTTAAACTTATTCTAAGATTCTAAAAAATAGTATAAATTCAGTTAAAACCACCTACTATCAAAAAAAGTTTGAATCCATATAGGACGCAACCCCAAAATTTCGTGGAATGCTCTTGGCACTACCAAAAATTATAGCAAATCAGACTTTTTCGAACCAATAAATTCACTCGAAATTGTGTAAGAGATTATAAAGCTAAAACCCAAAGCATCTTACGGATTTGATGGGGTCGATAATTTGGTGATTAAAAACGTTTCTTGGTTTTTATTAGATATTTTAAAATACCTTTTTAATTTGAGTTTGGCGAGTGGCGTTTTCCCAAACATACTAAAAGTGGCAAGTGTGATACCGGTTTACAAAAAAGGTGATGTGTCCTCCAACTTAATAATTATAGATCACTAAAGTAGTTGTTCTCTAAAATAGTTATGAAGTAGTTTGATCATATTACATTTTTGAATAGCAAGCAGTTTGGGTTTACATCTAGCAAATACACTAATGAAGCTATTCTACATTTTTTGAGTCATGACAGTTTAAATAAATCACTAAAATCGTCGGCACTTTTTATTGACATCTCTAAGTCATTACGATTAACCACAATATACTCTTTTTTTAGAGGAAAAATTGTAGATTGGTTCGAGAGTTATCTTCAAAACCGTTGTCATTTAGTCACAATAAACAACACACTTAGTTGTTCAGGTAATTTAAATTGTAGTGTCTCTCAGGGGTCTGTACTGGGGCCCATGTTATTTCTTGTTTACTTTAATTCTATATTTGATATCACTCATATTGGTCAAGCTTAATAAGAATCATTGTGTGGAACAATGTTCTGAACGTGAGATTGTTAATGAATTTAAATATTTTGGTATGACAATTGACCCGCAGTTAAATTGGATATCTCATCTCAATTCTGTAAGGCAAAATGTTATCACTGCAGTGCATAAATTTTGTTATCTGCGGAAATTATGCCCAGTTCATATTTTAAGAAAACTGTGCCATGCACTTGTAGAAGCAATCATTATGTATGTTATATCGAGTTGGGGAGCAAAATATTTTCCAACACTGTTGATTTATACATTGCACAAAAAAGAATTGTGAAGCAGAAGCCATCATATTTATCGAATAATTCATGTTTAATATATGCGAAATCCATTAATCTATTTGTTGGTCTTCTTTACAATTATGAAAAATTTAGGCATGCAATCTTATCTTTATATGGCACCGTGTTGGTTTAATATGATACCCATATGTATAAAATCTCTGCACTGAACGTAAGCACACATTAAAAAAAAAATAGAAATTAGATATTTAGTATTAATGATATTGCGAGGTATTTTTGAGCTATTATCGTTTTCAGTAAAATGTTAATTAAAGAATGTTCATATAATTAATTTTTAAACTTACAAACTTCAATCGTTTGTATCTTGTAAGCTATACATAAAATAATGAAAAAAAATACATAATTAATATAAATGTAAACAATTTAAAATCTAGCAAAAATTTTAATGAAAGCTAAAAATTTATAACATAAATTTCACAAACTGAGCTTATTAATTGTAAATACAATATATTCTTTTTTCAATTATTCAAATTTTTAAACGTTACGCCTGAAAAAGATGCTATTGACTCTAAATCAGAAGCTGATAAAGACTTGGAAACTCTTTCGCTTGATGCTGTAGTCGATTGGATACAGGAAATTGCGTTAAAAGAAGGTTCTTCGCCATCGTTATGTTGGTCGTTGAAATTGCCTCTTGAATTCGAAGGTTGCTCATCAACATTACACTGGCCGGTAAAAATTCTTTTTGAAGTCTTAACTTTGTTCTCGATGCTCTCCTCAACATAGCTTTCGGCGACTGTACTTGAACGCCATCCTCCATGTCTTTTCAGAATTTGGATGTCAACCCCGCTGTCCGCAAGTAAGGTCGCAGAGGTCCTTCGGAAACAATGTCCGGTATAACTACTGGCATTTGGAAGTTCTAAATACTCTGCAATTTTTCTGGACATATGGGAGAACGTATTTAAACCAACTGGCTGCACAGTGCATTTACCTTTTCTGTAACAGATAAATAATCTACCATGGCCAACACTTCGTGGTCTTAAACTAAAATATTTGTGATACAAAGCAATTGTATTGACATCTCCCACTTCGGAAGTAACTGTGAAGACACGATTTTTCTTTGTTTTTGTGTCTACTTTCATAAAAAGAAAGGAATCATCAGGAGCATCGGCTAAAAATGTGTTCACATTATTCATGGTCAAAACCTTCGATTTTTTTGCCATGTATCCGTCATTCTGACGTTTTCAGTAAACAAGTAACTTTTTATATTGCGGAATGTCCACATTTTCATTAATTTGCAATGTGCTTTTTACCATCGAATAAATTGACCACAATGTTGACGATTTAAGAGTCTTGGCCTGTAACAATACCTTAAAATTAGGATTGGAAAATAATATAATTAATAAGTAAGACTTACCTTCTCAAAGAAATACGCTATTATGATATTTTCATTAACCCGGTTACTTTCTTTTCCACTCTCCTCTGAGAAAATAACTCGTAGCATTTTTCATATTTCTTTCTAGATTTTGTGGGGAATAAGTTTAAAGCAGCTTCCGAAACTGCTTTTAAAATATCAGGAAAACCCTCATTTTGTTGATCCATCTTGCAAACAAATGATATATATATATATATATATATATATATATATATATATATATATATATATATATATATATATATATACATATATATATATATATATATATATATATATATATATATATATATATATATATATATATATATATATATATATATGTATATATAAATTATTAAAGTTACCTCTGGCTGAACCATTCCTCTTTAGGTGTCACTTAAAGCTTCGGATTTATTATGAATGCGTTGCAATAAATCTGAAAAATAACTTTTTCCTGGTGGTTAGACATGTTAAACTGTGCTAGGTGTAGTTTACTACACTTAAATTATTATCAACAAAAAGAAAAATTATTTAATCTGTAAGATAGAATAATATACTATGAGGTGTCACTTTATTGGCAAGTGGGATTCTTAATATCGCAAACACTACTATTCGATTAGAGGATTAGAGGTCCAATCAGTTCGATTAGGTTTTTTATTTTTGTAATATTTTTTTTGTTTATAAATGGCTAATACTTAAACCAAAAAATATCTACTCAAAGGTAGATACAAATTGTCTCCACACTAAAAAAGTGTGAAAAAACAATGAAAGGTGCTTTCAAGAGTTCAGCGACTTAAAAAATATCGCTGTTAAAAAACCGACGCATGATTTTTGTGATGCCCATTATTATTAAAAATAAAAATTTATTCGATTTTTTATGTTAAAAAGGTTTACCGGGTAATCGGTTAACTGGTTTATCTGTAAATGTTTTATAAATTATTTGTATCATCGCTTTACTTTTCTGCTAATCGAATTTTGCTTCTTTTTGTCGCATTTATGTTAAAGCTTGATGCATGTTTGTTTGAAGTGTTAATTTGGTTTGCATTAATTTTTATTTTCATTTTTACCTAAATTGAAACCACCATCCCTTTTGTAAATTCAAAAATGTAGTATCCTTCTTTTGATTAATTGTTTGACACAATTTTAAATTTAATATCAATAATTCTATAAATAAAACTTTAATGTAAATTTATTTTATTACAATTTAAAACAAACATAGTTAAACATAATAATTTGTAGTTATTATATTTTTTCAAGTTTTCTTGTACATGTATAGTCTTTTCTTATCTACGTTATTTTTTTTTTAAACTTATTCACTTAATTTTTTTTTTTTTTATATTTTTAAATAAATATTTTTCGCAACTAAATTAATTAAACGAGTTAAAATTATTATTATTTAGATAATATATTGTTAAATTTTTTTATTATCTAAACAAAAAAAAAATATTTTAAAACGTTTTTCTTTCTTCTTATTTCTCATTTCTTGTTTGTGTGGAAAATTTAGGCGGTCGATTACGACGACCGGTTAACGTACCTTTAGATGTATTTAGTGAAGAAATTAAATTTTATGAATTAGGTGAACAAGCAACTAATAAATTTAGGTAAGTTAATTATAAAAAAAAAAACTTTAAATGTCAAGGTTATTAATTTTGTTTATTTTTCGTTTATTTACAGAGAGGATGAAGGTTTTATAAAAGAAGAAGAAAAACCTTTGCCGGCCAATGAAAATCAAAGAAAAGTGTGGTTACTTTTTGAGTATCCGGAAAGTTCACAGGCAGCAAGGGTGGTTGCCATTATTAGCGTATTTGTTATACTTCTTTCAATTGTTATATTTTGTCTAGAAACTTTACCCGAATTTAAGCACTACAAAGTAAGTATTGAAATTTTTTAATTTTTTTAAACTATAATTTTATTTTATAAAACGTATGGGATATTATATGAAACTTTTCGAAATGGTTTATTTAAATGAGATTGAACATATTGTGACCTTGAAATAATAAAGTTCTATTTGCATTATCCTTTATCTCCTTAGTAATAACTGTATTCGAAAAAATAGGTTTGATGTCCTGCAAAACTGCAGGTCTATTTCTGAAAATGGCACATTTGTATAATCAAAGCATAGTTTTGAGTATTTGCTAACATTTCTAAAAATTGCATCAATATTAACACGAATGGTTTTCGATAACTTCAGAACTCGAATAGTTGAAAAATATTCATTTATAGTCAGATAATTTTCAAATTGACTATGAGCATAATTATATGTTTTTAATGGGGAATAACCAGGCAGAGAGTATTTAACTGCACTCGTTTAGCTACACCAATTATAACATTTCCGTTTTGATACACTAAGACAAAGTAGTTATTGAAATGATTGAAATCGACGAGAATTACTAATTTTTTGGATTTTGCAGATTGTTTCTGTTTTTGAAGTGGTCCTTAGAAAAAAGTCAGCCTTTTACTGATATAAAAAGTTTAAAATCACAGTTAACATTCTGCCTATGATATTGTTTTAACAAGTAAACTGACAACTACAAAACCAGTCCTTGTAAACTTAATTTATTTAGCTTGCACTATTTTGCTCAAGGAGCTGGGGGATTTTTTATTCCTGGATTTTATATCAAGACTTAAACCTAAGATTTTTCAACTCGTGATTTTTTAACCTAGGATTTTTATTCATACAATTATGTAACTCGGTATTTTGAAATGGAGGATTTTATATCCTGGAATTTTTACCCTGAGATTTTTTATCCCGGTATATTTTATCCTAGAATGATATACCTTAGATTTTTTATCCCGGGATTTGTTTCATAGGATTTTTACCCAAGAATTTTATTGTCCCGAAATTTTTTATCCTGGAAATATTTTCCCTGGGACTTCTTATCTTGGAATTTTTATCCTAGGACTTTTTATCACAAGATTTTTAATCCTGGAATTTTTTAGCCCGTAATTGTTTACCCTATGATTTTTATCTCGGGAATTTTGGTGAAGCGGGGTATCCCAGGAATTTTTATCAGAAGATTTTTTATCCCGGATTTTTTTATCTCCAGATTTTTACCCTGAGATTTTTTATCCCGGGATATTTTATCCTAGAATGTTATACCCTAAAATTTTTTAACAAGGTATTTTTTATCATATAATTGTTGTTCTGGAGATATTTTATCAAAGGATTGATAAAATATCCGTGGTTTTTGATCCTAGAATTTTTTACCCTAGCGTATTTTGAAACATACAAAGTAAGTTTTACTCTGGCAAAGACGACGGTCAACTTCACAAACATTTAGCGTATATCTTTTGCCACCAATACTGTTTTTATTTTGGGCAGAGTAGAAACTTACTTTCATCGAAGTTAGTATTATGATTGGATCACTCAAAAAAGACAAATAAATTATTTTTCTGATGCACCTAAAGTTAAACTCGCTGACAAAACGGGATCATGGTTTCGTTAAAAAATATTAGGATAACCTCAATAATTTGTTCTTTCTCTGCGGTATTAATTTAAAGTAGTTAGTGCAGTTTCTACAAATCATAATTACACTGGAGAAAATTAGAACGGAAACAACAGCGCAAACGTGAAAGATACAGATGCGTGACTTAATAAATTAATTATTGAAATTTGGAGGTAGTATGCCGAAGCATAGACAGTATCCATAACCTTTCAAATCATGGTTAACAAATAAGAATGCAGACTCAAAACATTTTCAACAGAACATACTGAAAAACAATATTGCGGCACCAGAAGCAATGTGGATGCTTAGAAAATACGAAATGCTGGTTCAATCGCACTCTATAATTCGGCTAACTGTCCATCTTCCAAGAATGCAACCAGTTGATTTTAAGGAAATTCTGAACAACAAGCATTGGAGTCTGCTGAAATACCGTTAGTTTGAATTAAATGCCGAAAATCCAGACGCCCGACAGTATCTTTACAAGTAAATTCCTTATCATTTCATTTACTTCTCAATTCAATGAGAGTGAGAGATCAAGAAAAACTGGACATAAAAAGATACACCCTCGCATGTATGCCGTTAGTCCCAGAGATATAGAACGCTTTACATTGCGCCTATTATTTGTTCCTTCCTATTAAAGGTAATATTCAAATGTCTGACACAAGATGTTTTCGTTAGTCATGAATCTTTGTGATGGTTGAGCTTCAAATATTTAAATCCAATTCAATCTAATCAGTTATGTCTCAATGAGGATGTAAAACCATTTAACCTGTTGGAAAATGACGAGTATAAGTTATAACTTATGATAAAGATGGCATTTTTGAAATCCATCCCAGTTAAGAATACTTCTGGCTGCCTTTTTAATTTTTGGAGAGCCGTCCGACCCCAAGAATGTTTATGAAAAATACAGCGATTTTCTAATGGAACTACATAGTGATCCTCGATGCAGATATAGTGGATATGAAATTATTTCCAACTTACATATGCTGAATCTACTCTTCAATGAAAATCAAAATAATGCTTTCGACACTATTTTAGATTTAAGTTATGGCAATACTCCTGATTTTAGGAGTACTGCCCTGACTGCAGTCATTCTTGGTGACGAGATTGAGTAAAAGCTTTTGCTCTTCGTAGAATTACTGCCACTTTGTTAAATAACGGTCAAACAATACATTCTGGATTTCGGATTTCACTAAAAATTGACGAAGCGCCTGTATTAAATATACCACAGGGATCTGAGGAATTGAAAATGTTATATGTAGGTACCTTTTTGCACTGTTAATAGAATTTTGAAAGACTTGGTCAACTGACAAAAGTAATTTGGTGGACTAACAATTACTGTTGCAAGTAATTTTAAACAAAAGGCTCCAGTGGTCTTGCGCGGAAATCGCGTTGAAGTAGTAGATTCTTCAGTTAAGAACAGCCAATTATGGCAATATTTTTAAGAATTGATATTGCTTTGAAACATGCGTTTGAATATGAAAGAAGTTAAATTCGTAAAAAGGCTTTTACTAAATGGGTCTGGGCTTGACAAAGATGGTAAAAAATCTGAACTTCTTAAATTCATATCTTTATGAAGTCTTCTCCATAATCCTAATTGTGAAATTCAATTTCTAATTGTGATGCCTATGAGAATGCCACCTCACAAGTTAGCGCTAAAGTCAATTGCTGCGTGTTGAAAAATATGAATGTCCTAAACATGGACTTTGCAATGACACTAGATTAATTACGAAGTATCTTTACTGGTGACCAAAATGGTTTCAAAGTCTTCATCCCAAGAATAATTTTAGATAAATAGGGTAACGATTTGCCGTTTGAAATTCAAAGAAATTTCAACTCCGTATACATTTTTAATTATATTTATTCTGAGTAATTTTTGTAGTTTAGTTCATAGAATTTATGAAAAACTGAGCTGTTAATATGTATAATAAACCTTCCAAAATATTTCTCATGTTTAAGCTGTTTTATGTTGTTTCCGCGTTTTTGCATATGGAAGCAACGTGCTGAAATACTGGTTAAAAAATATTTTGCGTGGATACTGATTAATATCTACTTGTTGCCTATTTGTTAATTTATTAGAACCATTCGAAATGTTTGAATATCCGAAATAACTTCCTTAAACAAAATAAACTTATTATATAACGTTTTTTTTTTCTTTTTTCAGGTGTTCAATACGACAACAAATGGCACAAAAATCGAAGAAGATGAGGTTCCGGATATTACGGATCCTTTCTTCCTCATAGAAACAATATGTATTATATGGTTTACTTTTGAACTTAGTGTGAGGTAAAATATTTTAAGTCAACCATAATAAATAGTAGTAAACTATCAATCTAAAATTATTTTTTAAATTTTCCTAACATTTTCTCTTTTTAATTATTCTCAATGATAACGTTTAAAACATTTTAAAGATAACATTTTAATTAAAAATATTTTAATAAAAATTATAATTTTTTTGTACAATATTTAAATTGCAGGTTCCTCGCTTGTCCTAATAAATTAAATTTCTTCAGGGACGTTATGAATATAATCGATATTATCGCAATCATTCCTTATTTTATAACATTGGCAACCGTTGTTGCTGAAGAGGAGGATACGTTAAACCTCCCGCGGGCGCCAGTCAGTCCACAGGTAAATAAGTTGCACAAAGTAAGTTTTATTTATATTCGTCTCTATGTACTTGGTTTGCTGTATGATGATATTTAGTTATTAGAATAATAAAAACTGAAATATAAATAACAGATCTTTAATTTTAATTTTAAAAACCTTTTTTATTTTGTTTTTATTAATTTTTTTCTTCAATGTTGTTTTAATTTGTTTTATGTTTTAACTTTTTTTTTTTTTAATTTTTCTATTAAAACTAATCAAAGTGTTTTTGCAATTTCGACAATATTTTAACAATTTTATAATTAATTTTTATAATTTTTTTTTTTTAAATTTTTATTTTTACAAAACAAAAATTAAAACAAACTATAATTTATAAGTTCATTATTTCAAAAAGTAAACCACCCATGTTGTAAGTAATATAATTATAATAAAGGGACATAAAATAATTTTCATATATTATATTCATTGAATATCTATCATTAAATCTCATCTCGATTTATATTGACAGTGCATCGGCACATTATCAAATTGTCACTTTATTATCACCACCCATATTATATTATATATAGTGCAATTATTGTTTTTGTGTTTTTTTTTTGTGCTATTTTATGAGCGCGGGAAAAGTAAAGTTAGAAAAATTGGTCAGTTGCCAAAAATTAATTTATTGTTTGAAGACATTCATTTCCAGTTTGTTAATTTTTTTATTTATTTTATGTTTACAAATAACCATATTTTTAGTGGGTATACAATAGTATATATATGTATAGAGTAGTAGGATGATATCATTAAAATTGGTCTACACAAATTTATAGTAATAACTCACAAGCCGTCTAGCATTTTATTTTTCTATTTTGTATGTGCTACGATATAGTAAAATCAACTGACCAGAAATATATGTTTACACATTCTAGAGGAAAGCATTTTTTTATATTTAATGCAATCTAAACAGAAAATGTTTTAATTCGCAAACATTCCATCACAATTGTAAATCATATAAAAATATAATGAACCACAATTTGGGTAACCACAAAAACTAAATAAAATAGAAACATATCTCTAATATATGATTCATAGTTTATGGGGTCTTCTTTGGCTGCCCACGATTTTAATGAGTAGGTGTAAGTGTTTTTTTTTTTTATAACGAACAAATATTTATAGAATATTAGTTATTAGTGTATACCGTATAAAATAATATTATTTTAATAATTAACTAGTTGTTGGTGGTGTACATCAATAGGATTAAAAAAAAATTTTTTTTTGTTACAATTTAGTGTTTTCTTTTATATTATGTTTGATCTATCAAAAAAAAATTGATTAAATTTTATTTAGTTTATAATTTTTAATTGATATTAAAAATATAATTATATTATAGCTCGTTAGACCTACTTATTTTTGTATCTTAAACCATATATTTGGTACAAATCGTTAGACAATGTTTTAATATATAGCTAATTATATAATTAGAACAAAGATTTAAATTAATCACCTCATGATAAAAATTGCATTTAAATTGATGAATTTTCTAAATTGTTTATTAGTTAATAGATGGCAATACTTATAATTTTTTTGTAATTTTAAATTGTCTACTTTGCAAATGTCAGAATTCGACTAATAATTAATTTAGAAGTCAGCAATTACGATAATTTTGGAATGAGGCATACAGAATTAGTCATAAGATTAAGGAAATTAAATGCGTTTACGCTGGGTACCCGTCGAAACTGGATATTTTACAACTGGATTTGATGAAACAGGATATTTCAAAACTGGATATTTTAAAACTAGATAAGGTACAAAACGAGATATGGTACAAAACTGGATATTTCAAAACTGGATGTTTCAAAACGAGATAAGGTACAAAACGAGATATGGATTTTTCAAAACAGGATATTTCGACATATGATTTAAACTTAAAATGATTTTTTAGGAAAGTAGTAATATGGCCAATTAGGAAGGACTCGGTGAGTTCTTAACCGATTATAATGAAATTCTATATGTAGGATGATAATGGGATTTTAAAATGATTTTTTGGGAAAGTTCTGGAATATGGCCATTAAGGAAGGAACTTGGCGAGTTCTTAACCGATTATGATGAAATTCGATATGTAGGATGCAAATGTGATTTTAAAATGACTTTTTCAAGTCAATGATTATTTTAATAAGATGAGAAAAGCAGCAATTAAAAGAAACCATTAAGTGAAGGAAAATTCTATGTCTCTACTTAAAATTATTCAATTATGAAACCTTATTGGCCATATTCCAGAGGTTTTCACAAAAAAGGTTTTAAAACAAATTTAATTATACAATTAAAGAAAAAAAAACATTTAGTGAAGGAAAATTCTATTTCTCTCCTTAGAAATATTCAAGTATAAAACCTTAACGGCCTTTTTCCAGAATTTTCCCAACCAATCATTTTAAAATCCCATTTTCATCCTACATATCGAATTTCATCAAAATCGGTTAAGAACTCACCGAGTTCCTTCCTAATTGGCCATATTCCACAACTTTCCTAAAAAATCATTTTAAGTTTAAATCACATGTCGAAATATCCTGTTTGAAATATCCAGTGTCTTACCATATCTCGTTTTGTACCTTATCTCGTTTTGAAATATCCAATTTTGAAATATCCAGTTTTGTACCTGATCTCGTTTTAACAAATCCTATATTGAAATATCCAGTTTTAAAATGTCCAGTTCTGAGCGGTTCCCGTTTACGCTATATGCAATTTGAATGCAAAATTTGTTGTGCATCACTGAAAATATGTAATTGTATACAATCAAAATTTCAACGTGCTTAAGCTATCCCTTTGACATTAAAAACGTCACTATATATGATTAGACAACAAAATATAATTTTAACGCATTTAACTTTTTATATTAGTTGAAGTAGAACACGACTTTTTGTCAAGTCTATCTTTATCTAATACTTAACTACTTTTACACTGTGTCCGAAGCCCATGATAAATATTTGTGAATACAAATTTTTGACATTTACTTGATAAAATCGAAGACACACCGTCATTTACTATAATAATTTTTGTCAAATACTAAAACTTTCTAAAATAAAAGCCAAACCATCGGCGTAGCACACTCGGATAAATAAAATTTGCTATGGTAATTTCTATTTATAAACCATTAGTTGTAATTTTATAGTGTTTACGCCTCGCAAACGGTGAAACATATAAGGTGGGGAAATAGTTCAATCAATTATTATACCTTTCGGACAGCGTAATAAAAAATTGGGAATATAGGGGAATATTTTTTAGTTAAATGTCAATAATTTTAATCACAAATGTTTATCATGGGTTTTGGACACAGCCTTAGTATAATAAAAACTTTCTTCTGCTTTCAAATACAATTTGCAAGCAGCAAAATATTGTACAACAAATATCGCAGCCAAATCGCATAGTGTAAAGCAATTTAGATGACACAAGCGGCGGTTTAATTAACAAATTTCCAATTTGATTTTAAAACTGAGCAATTTAATTAACTAGAGATATTTTTCTAAAATATCTCTAGTTAATTAAATTGCTCATTTGTACTTTTTGTCACATTTAGTATTTGTTTTATGGTGTTCGTGAGTATTAACTGTTTTAAACTAAAATAGTTTTTGTATTAAAAGGTTTGTGATTTTTATATAAAAATTCGATAAGTGTAAAATATTCCTTGCACTTAAAAAAGCAGTAACGCAGGAATAATTGTTCACTAGCAGGTAACTTTCATGAAGATACATTTTTGTACTCAAGATTGAGCATCATTGCTTTAGTAAATGCGAATCCAGAATAATATCAAGATATTTAACATTCGGTTACTTTTTCAATTAAGAGTGGTTTTGCATTATCATTCAGTGACCCTAAGTAACGTATAATTAAATATTCTGGTGTATGCAATATATTCATTTTGTGAAAATAATTTACTAAGTTTAAGAACTCAGTATAAGTTTTAATCAAATCAACTTTCAAGTATAGTTTAAATCGTTTTTGATAACAGTATGAAAGCAGAGATGTGCCCAAATACAGTTGAATCGGGTAGAGGTAATTTGGTGAAGATAGACAAATTATTTTAAAAAAACTGTTAAATCAGTCATTAAAAGTATAAAGTTAGTTTTGGTAAGCCTATTTGTGTTGCTCAAAATAATATTAAAGTTTTGAACAGATTTTTAAGATTTAAAACCGATTTATTAAACTGATATTTAAGGATATCCAAAAAATCGAAACTTTTTAAAATTTGTTTAAAATTTTAGTCCGTTTTTACTTTGAAAGCAACTTCCTATGTCGCATAAAATTAACCTCTAGTTAAGGGGATATCGCTGTTGAAAACTGTGTGTTATTATGATTTTTCCCTTCTTAAAAAAGTTATGGTTTTTAATAATAGAAAGATTGAACGAAGTATCATTTAGAAGTTCAAACCATCATTCTTGCGAGCTATCATTAGCCTAATTAACAACTTCAACAAAAGCAAGGCGCATGTGCAAAGAAACCCTTTGAAACCGGTCAAGTCTATTCTGTGGGAAAAACAAACTAGAGAGAAAAAAATTCATTTCAAACTTTTTCCTGAAGCACGTGTAAAAGATAACATTTACAGGAGACCATTTATAATCGGTATGAACTATTTTTATTCTGCAGCACAACAATAAAATTCTCGTAACGTGACAACCTACTACAGTCGAGGAGACAAAGTAATAGTTGTTGGGTTATTTAAGCTCTAATGGCGCCGAAGACCTCATTACTTTCCCGGAAAAAAATACTTTCACTTTATTAAACCATAGATTTAAATATAATAAAGATGGCCCATACACCAGCAAAAAAAATGTATATCTAGAAATAATAATAGAAAAAGTAAAAATAAAAAGAAGAAACAGTTTTCTTGGTTATTGAAAGCTATTTTTAGAGAGAGGAACATAACGGTACTTTTCTCATTTGTTTTGGAATACGTGCCAATTTAGGGCATTTTTTCAACACAAGATAATTGACGTTTAATCCTTATATGAAATTGCAAACTCTTTCAGATTGCATATCCCGAGCCATGTGTTGTTTTGCGGATTGCATCCTTTGTTGCTTAATTTGAGCATTTAGTTATAATTTTCCTAAACTTTAAAAATGGCGCACTAAATAGTTTTTAGTTAAGTGAAATGTGTCCAACTAATTTACATTTTAATGAAAAATATAATGAGAAAGTGTGTCTAATCAAGTGAACCGCAGTGCAGTGTATTTAGAGGGTCTGAATAAAAATGCAATGGTTTCCGGATGTTAGTTGATAAAAAAACTATAGACAAAAATCAAATCATTTTGACAAAATTTGTGGCAATATAAACAACGTCATAATCGTAGAATTATAAACGTCATAATCTTCGTCTAAATACACATCCAATTCTACATTAGATAGTAATTCTATATTCTATTTAAATTAGAAATAGGTTTCCCGATTTAGTCTTAATCTTATTGACATCTTAATTGTCCAATTGACATTTTGTCCATTAAGTAACATATTTTGTAAAAATTACAAATAATTTGGCTTGGTAAATTATAATCAAAGCTCATATTCAAATCGTGGAGTTCACAACAGTTTCCCTTTCATCATAACTATAGACTGATGAAAATCAGTACAAATACATCAAGTCCTAGGTCGCAACGATTTAACTGGAACACAATAAATAAACTTTGATGAGCTTGTTAAATCATAGCACATTTCAATTGGACTAAAGACCTCATTCAAAACTAACACCAAATCATCCAATTCTCCATTTATGATTACATTCGGTATTATACAGTTTAACACCAGTAGCAAATAAATTGTCAGTACCAGACAATCAACTACTAGAATTTGAACTTATTTTTAAAAAACAATATCGAAATAACAATATTGAGAAAATGGATAAAATTTTCCATCCTTCCATCGAACATTCAAAAAGTTTATTTTGCTGTTGTGCAAAAAGGATTGTATTTATTACGGACGAAATATTTTTTGGCCTTTGGCGCATTGTAGTACAATCTCGCACCGTGGGCCAAAAACAATATTATTTTGCCCTAAATACATAAATAGCTATTATGGCTAAACGGTTGATTGAAACACATAAAAAATTATGTTTGAGGAAAATACAACCTAGCAATACGTGCATTTTTCTAATTTAACTTATTACTTTAATTTAAAATTAATAATTTTTTGTTACCTCACACAGAGATGAAATTTAAAGTTTTTTAATGTTGTTAAATTATTTTATTTTTGTTATCAATAGTAATAAATTTGCTAATCTCAAATGTAAAATAATATTTCTGGTCAGCGAAATAAATCACGCGGTAATTGTGTTGTCCCACCATCACAAAAATGTACACACAAAATAAAAAAAACGTTTGCACCCATTTTAATCACCTGCGTGATTCGAAAAGAAATAATGAACAACCAGCAGGTAGGGTATTTATATTTCCATCGACGACAAAGATAGTTTAGCTGTAGCGTGTATAGAGTTTTTTTTTTCTTTTTCAATTTCAACAGGTGTGTGGTTTCGATTTCCAAATCCCTCTGGTTTTTTGAATTTTGAATGCATATAAATAAAACTTCCTGCCCAAAAAAAAACAATTTCACTCCTGTATTTTATTAACCCAACTAATCTATATGTTTTTTTCATTTGATAATAATATCAAAGTGATTTGTATCAAAATTGCAAAATTTTTTTTTTGGTTTTTTCTGTTTTATTAATTTTTTTAAAACATAATTTCAATTTTAAGTTTTAACTTTTTCAAAATTTAATATTTAAAAAAACACAACAAAATCGTTTAGTTCTAAAAAAAAAACAACAATTTTTATACATTTCACAAGCATCGAACATAAATATATATGTATATATTATATATATGTATATATATATATATATATATATATATATATATATATATATATATATATATATATATATATATATCAAATTTAAATAAATAAATTATTATAAATCATTAAACAAAAAAAAAATAACTTGATACATTAAAAAAAACAACTATAATAAACATTTTTTTCTAGGACAAGTCAACGAATCAGGCTATGTCCTTGGCAATACTTCGGGTGATACGTTTAGTTCGAGTATTTCGGATATTTAAATTATCTAGGCATTCAAAAGGCTTACAAATATTAGGACGAACATTGAAAGCATCTATGCGAGAATTAGGTTTATTAATTTTTTTCTTATTTATAGGTAAGTCAAAATTAAATTATTCATATTACTTTAAATTATATACACGATTATTATAATTTTAATAAAATCTAAAAAAGAAAAAAAATATTTTAAATAAATTAAAATTAGATAAAAATATTATTATTTAAAAAAAAAAAACAAAGTATTATCTATCATTAAGAATTTATAATTATATGAAATTAATGAAAAAAATCAAACTCCAAATAAAAATTTAATAACAAAATAAACTAAATTTTACATAAAATTTAATTTAGTTAAGTTTAATTTTTTTCTATCGTTACGTAAATGAATGGGTCATTTTTTTATTACATTTATATAAGCGATATAAAACAATATTGAATATATTAGCGCAAATAAAAATATTTTCAGGACCCTTAAAATTAAAATTCTATGCGGAAATAAATATTTTATTAATGTATTTTTAACACAAATATAAGTTTTATAATTATTAGAATTTTAATGTAAATATTATTAATAACAGTAACGTTAAATAATAGTTAAATTAAAGCGATTCCCCCCTACAATAACGATCAGCTAAATATATGACCTCTTTTAGTATTAACGAAAGTCGCTGAACAAATTTTTTACCTATATCAATTTTGCAAATATTACGTTTTAAAAGCGTCCAAATTCAATAAAATCTTTTGTAAATGTATCACTGACAAAATTTTAAAAGCGTCCAAATTCAATAAAATCTTTTGTAAATGTATCACTGACAAAACATTAGAAATGTCTTAATTCCTTGTAAAATAGCAAATTTCGAATTGCAATAAACAAAAAAAATCGTTGACAGTCTCTAAATAAGCAATTGTTTGGTCATAAAAAAACAAATTCCAGTATCGGAAACCAGCCGTTTTTAGGCAATATTGTATAAAGGTGAAAGCTTTTTAAAATTAGCTAAAAATTTAATGTTTTTTAAGTTTGAGGATAAATTTTAGGGTATTTGTACTAAATACCAAAAGAAGGTCAAAATTATGATGGTTAAATTATTATCTGGTACTATTGAACATTGATTGAAACTGTTTTCTGATCTTCCCTTAGATAATACTTTTTAGTTTGAAAATTTCAACCAAAATACAAAGTATTGTGCAAAGTATTATGTCGTATTATTAAGTGGATTATCGCCATCTATACGCGGGAATTAAAAGTTAATTTCGCTAGATTATTAGCGATTAATAGCTACAATTGATTGATTTGGATCTAGAATTTTTATCAAATTTCTGGAAACAAAAAATGGCAAGTTTAAATAGGCCAAATTTGGTAGCTCCTTAATTAGTAGTGAGTCAAACTTTTTCTTAAGGAATAATTCGTTTTTGACATGTTCTGACATGTCAGGTAAAAGTTTATTAAGAAGTCGCTTTTACTTAATTGCTTATGGATTATTTGACATATATTAGCTATTCAAAACAGATTATAAATCCGAGTGCATCCAAATAGTTAGGATTTGGTTATCTAATAAACGGTTTTGGATGGATGTTGCTATTACGTCTTGGTCTAACGGTTGAATGAAGAATTTAGTATTAGGAGGTGAAAAATTATTTTGACATTCGGATGCGTTAAACGGGTGGGCGTTACGGTGGGCACGTTTGTTATCTATAATTAATAAGATTTGAAATCGATGTTTTTTTGCGTGTATCTTTGGCCTCGGTAACGAAACATCAAAAAACCAAACTTCAAACAGAATACTTGTAACCCACACATTCTTATTTGCGCGCCAGTAAACCGGTAGGGTAGGCTTATTCCTTCAAACACCTTTTACGTCAGCCAATGCTAGGTCGGCTTGAGTTCGTACTGTGTAAAGTTGAACAGTTTTTATTATTTTCGAACCATTTTTTTTAAGCCTAGGGATCTAGGGATAATTCCCTTAATGGCTTACGCCACGGCAACATGGTGGGTTAAACCCCTTTATTAAAATTAATTTAAAGACTGAATGAATGTAATTTACAATAAACATTACATTCATCACGTATGTAGCCGGTTTCAATTTATTTTCTCAGATTTCTGTAATGCATTGATTATGATTTTAAGGTGAATAAAGCTCACGAAAATACAACGACCGAAACATTAAAACCAATTTTATCAATGCATTATGGTCAGGGAAAACTACATAAAACCCTGACCGAGACAATATTACAAGTAAATATAAGACAGTATTTAATCTTCTCGGATTGCTTGTTTCTTTAAGTAGGCGTGTAGGTTCCTCTTAAACACCTGTAAACTAAAGACCGACGAATCTATTTGATTCCACAGAGAGGTGACTCTAGGGAAAAATGAAGATATAAAATGGTTAGTTCTACATCTGGTTATATCTTAGGCGAAGCTTTGAACTAAAACAAGTGGGAGCCCTGCTAATAAACGCCGCTGATATTAGAGATTTAATTTCGGGAGAACAGTGACCAAAATAATATTTGTAAAAAAGCGATAAAGCATCTACTTTGCGTCTGTGCTCTAATGAGTCAATTGATAAAGCAATATTTTTATCGTTAATCATGTGAATAACTCTATTTTGAATTCTATCAAGACATTTGAGATTTGATTTTGGAGCACCACTCCAGACAAATGAATTAATTTCCATAATGGGCCTAATATAAGCCTTGTATAATTTAAGAACTTCTATAGGGGTAAAATAAAAGTTACACCATCTAATGAAACTCAGATACTGACTAGCTTTTTTTGCAATATAATATATATGTTTTTTTTCAAAAAAGATCACTCGAAATGTCTAAGCCCAACATTCTAAGAGAGGAGGACCTATTTATTTAAATGCCGTTTATTATGGGTGGAACGTAATTTTGAATTTTTTTGTGAAAAAAGACACGCTTGGAATTTCTGTGGATTAAATTTTACCTTATTAGATTTGCCCCATTCAATGACCTTGTCAATGCAAGTAAGAAGTGAACTATTCATAATTTGACGAGAGCAAGCTAAATGAGAATTGCAGTCTTTTTGGATATTAAACTCAATAGAAGCAGGCACTGTAGTATCATCGGCAAAATAGTGGATGTCACATGATGTCAATTTAAAAATATCATTGATATAGATCAAAAATAAGGTAGTCGGATGAAATGCCGTCTAATACAAGCTTGATCGATCGTCCCATGAAATAACTCTCTATCCATTGAATTATAGAACTATCAAGATTCAGTGACCAAATTTTAATGATCAGACATTGATGCCATACTCTATCAAATGCTTTTGAAATATCTAGAGATGCGACACTTGACTCATCATATTTTTCAATACTTTTTTCCCACAAATGAGTTAAATAAGCAATAAGATCACCTGAAGAGCGATTCTTACGAAACCCATATTGAAAATCTGATAAAAGCACATGCCTTTCAAGATAGTTCATTATGTGAAAATTCACAATAGATTCCGTTACTTTACATAAGGTAGACAACAAAGCAATTGGGCGGTAATTGGAAGGAGAAGTTTTATCACCTTTCTTAGGAACCGGTTGAATATTTGCTGTTTTCCAAATAAAGGGAAAAATGCCAAAGTTTACTGATAATTTAAACAGTTTGGCAAGAGGTTTAGCTAGGGAAAAATGACAGCATTTTAGGACAATTGATGGTAATCCATCAGGCAGTGCAATACTAGTGGGGAAACAGCAGTGCATGCTGGTGAGGATTGATTAGGGAAAAAAGGGAGAGTCGATGCGGAAGCAAAGTGAGACGCTAATAAATTAGCTTTCTGAATTGTGGTAATAGTTATTTTTATAAAGCAATAAGGGAATAGAAGATGTCTTACCGCTAAAATTCCTTTTTACCAAGCTAGCAAACGACCAAAAATTTCGGTTGTTTGCTTTAAAATCTAATATATTTCGTATTTGATTACGAATTTTGAGGTCATGGTTTAATTTTGACCTGATTATGATAGTATTCGATTTATTATGGGCTATTCTAAATTTAATGAGATTTTCATTAGAAGGATTACGGAGATAGCAGACTTACAATTTGCATTAAACCATTGAGTTTCGTGGGGCCAATTCCTTTTATAAGAGCTAGGAATGAATAACTCCATTCCTTTTAAAATCACCGAAGTTATAAGCTTGGATACTGTATCAGCATTATTACTTTTAAAACACACAGATCAATAAAAAGAAGATAAAAATAGATTGAGACTTTGCCAATCAGCATCATTGAAATTCTAGATTAGTCTAGATGTACATGTAATGAGCTTCGAAGTAGGTGGGACAATCGGAAATTTCGAAAAACCTAGACGAGCATTAACATCAATAGAATATTTGTCAGGCATGGTAGTCAAAAATAAATCCAACACATGAGATGAATGACCTTATATGTCAGGGTACCGAGTTGGTTGGTCTATAAGTTGGACAAGACTATTCATCCCGCAAACAATTCAACATATTCACCTGTTTGATCTCTTGATTGAGAAAATCCTAACCAAGTGTCATTTTGAATATTAAAATCTCCCAAGACAACCACTTCAGACATTGGAGAGATCTGGTAAATCATATCAATTGGACTTGAAATTATATCGAACTCGTGACATGTCTCTGCATGTGGGAGATTTGGACTACGGTATAGAGAACAAATAAAAATAGAGCGAGATTGGATTTTAATTTCAAACCACAAAGTATTAAACGCAGGTTGGAACTAGGTAAAATATGAAATAGGTTTCTTTTTTTCGGCGTACCGTACGAAGCAACTTCAAAAAAAAATATTAAAACAACGCGATTTGGTGTATATGTATTATATATATATATATATATATATATATATATATATATATATATATATATATATATATATTTATATATATATATATATATATATATATATATATATATATATATATATATATATATATATATATATATATATATATATATATATTTATATATATATATATATATATATATATATATATATATATATATATATAAGGTGTTTTGTATTTGAGTGCTAATATTTCCAGGGATGATTCTTTGATTAATTCTCCAAAGTTAGGTAGTTTAAGCCAAACATTTATAATTTTAATTTTAAGGATTAAAATTACCTTTGTATAAAAATGTATTATGTAAGTACGTAGCCCATTCCATTATTTAAATATTAATGTTTAAACTTTAATTTTTTTTAAATATTACTAAAATAATCTAGCTTAATTAGGATATTTTATAAACTGTTTATAGCAGGTGCATAAAATGTCTACCACAATTTCAAAATCCTTTTATTAATCTTTTTTGGATTTTTACTGTTAAATTTTACTATCCAAAATCTCCCATACTTTTATTACAGCTGCATCAATTCTTTTTGTTTAGATCATCGATTTTAGGATAATAGACCAGCTGCTTCATTATTTCCAATAGAAAAAAATCTAGTCTTGTAAGATCAAGTGATCTTACCACTGAATAACTCTATGACATTCAATCCAGAGATTGTTATATTAAAGATTCAGCCTATTTTTTATATGATATTGATATATTATGATGTTTTTTAGTTGTGTTGCTGAAATATCCGTCAGAAGTATTGGAGTTTGTTTTGCAAAAAATGTAGATATTAAGAACTGTTTTATATTCTAGGAAGTCTAAATTACCCCATAACTCATACCTCCGAAAAGTTTTTGCTGAAAATGGCTTAATTAATTTTAAATAATATTTTGGAGTTTTCGGAGTATGACCAAAAAAAAGATGATAAAGCCAAAATTAAAAATGACTTATTATTTTTCTATTTTATTATTAAGAAAACAATGAAAAATGCAATATGTTAGTGATATTTAAATAAAGATCATAGTTTAATTAGCAATATTTCAATAACGGAATATGCTACGTACGTATACATAATACATTTAAACAAAGGTAATTTTGATCCCTAGAAACAACATTTCAGATGTTTAGCTACCTAGCTTTGGAGTAAATAAGTCTCAAACTAATTTTCTCTAATGTAGTATCTCAGTAAACATTGAAAATAGAACCCCTCTCAAAAACAGTTCTTGGATTGGATTTGATGAAGGAATCATCCCTGAAAATGTTTACACTCAAGTACCAAACACACTTTATATATATATATATATATATATATATATATATATATATATATATATATATATATATATATATATATATATATTAACTAAATATGCACTTCCTTTTAAAAACAGAACCTCATTACCGTCGCGTTTATTTTTTATCAAAATTCAAATTTCCGATTTCCTTATTAATAGTAATAATAATAATAATAATAATAATAAGACGAAGTAGTAAGAAATAAATATTTACCAATATTTATGGAATATAATATAAGTACATATATATAGATTGTCATAAGTTGTTTATATTTTATATTTTAATACACACATGTATGTAATAGTTTTGTTATTATTATTACATGATTTTGTAAACAGATTATTTCAAATGTGTAACCTAACATTATTGTATTTGGATAAAAGAAGACATTAGACTATGAATATTATAAGACACATGTTCGTGCTCGAATATATTATAATGTAAAAATGTGGCATATACGGAAATCAAATATTAAAATAACTTCGATGGTGCTATTAGTTCCAATCAAAAATAATATAATAATATAGTATTTTGTAATAGTTTCAATATTCTCATAGGACTTCATTGTTTGATTTATAATTTGTCCGCGGTAGATAAATTAACGTTTTCAAGCAGTTAGGGAAAAGTTCATGTTCAATATTACGATTAAAAATATCAGCTTATCATTAATTAGGTTATACTGAGACGTCCTAATTTGTAAAAATTTGTCTTCTTTAATAATATTCTATAAGCTTTTAGCCATCCAAGGTTTGAATTTCTTGAATTTAGAATTTATTACATAACCGGTACTAGTTTAGAATAAAAACAATTTTATTCAAATAAATGGCCATTTCGGAAGCAGTCGATAAATGTTCTATATAAAATTATATGTATACTTATTTTAAAAAAAATTATTTAGAATGATACATTGATATTACTGCTTACTAGCCAGACTTCACAATCAAAAATAACATCAAGTAAAATATTACGTTACGCAAAATAATTTTAGTAAAAATTTAAGTTAAGATGTTCACGCGGAAGTATTACGGTGACTTCAGCTATTTTGATGGAAAATGTTTACCAATGTTAGAATTTAATAATGATGTTGAACCAGTAAATACAGGATCCTTAGAATTTTGACATTGCATTATTAATTGCAAGAGACAATAATTTAAAGTTTATTATAAAGGTCACTAATATTTTTGATTACCATTGCGTTGTTACAAACATTCTGTTAGTTGTGCGGCAATTCTTGTGATTGTGATAATGGATTTCTTGTTAATTACTGTAAGAAGGATTTAGTATATTAATGGATATATTGACCTGTTTGTCGTTAATTTTAATAATATAGAATTTGGTTGTTAGTTTGATGACGCGATAATGGACCAGTTTAATTTCTGTAATGTGATTTTTAAGAGTTTGATCAAATTGGCTTAAGCTGCTTTGAGATGCCTGACGATACGTTACAATAAATGAGTTTAATGGCATTACAAGTAATAGGTACTTGTTGAAATTTAATTGTTGTATATTGCTACATACAATATCTCGAAGTTTTTTTCAATGGTCTGAGTATCTGCAAAGGCTGTTTAATCAATATTTTCTAAAATAGTTACTTGATTGGTACATAACACCATTATCAATGTCCAATATGTGTTTTAGTGAAATGAGTAAACGAAAGCTGTTTAAAATCGGTAAACAAAGTGAATTCTACAAGATACTTAAAGTACTTAATGCCAGAGTAAGCTAAGCGCTATATTTTTGCTGTGTCTCTTTAAGACGAACCGACAAGAAACTTAAGGGTTGTCATGAACCAACGAAATCCGGCACGTTGGTTATGCTTATAAATCAAGCTGATAAGGTTTTAAAAAAAGTTCGTTTGGCATATTTTTCTTATAATTTTCAAAAAAGTAAATAGATGAGCAAACCATTTGATTAAAGTTTTGTTATGTTTCTTGTAGAAGCTTTCGAAAAACCGTTGAGTAGCATTTGAACCTCAGAAGCAACTGTCGTAGGAAGTTTCCTTTACATTAACCACTTTCAAAAAATTAACTACCTTCTGCCTTGTTCATTAATTTAGAGTCCTAGCAAATTTATTTCAGATTCTGGAAGACAGATTTTTCTTAATTTACAACCAAATTTTCAACATATTCAGAAGATTTTTGAAAAACAATTTCGAAATATTCTAAATGTTCTTCTATAGATTTAAATGCGACTAGTACATTGTCCAAATAAACCATGTAAATTTAACCTACATAAGACAGAATGCATCAATCTCTAAAAATATTAGGCCAAATATCTTCTTAGTAAATTCGAACAATTTGAATGGCTTAGAAATTCGAATAATTTGACTCATTTTTTACGATCTGATAAAACATCTGATGGTATGCCTGAAATAAGATCTAAAGGCGTAAAGACTGTTAAAGTTTACCAAAGAACCAAAAAACTTGTCCTGGTATTCATAGTGCTTTGATATGAATAGTCTTGCAAGTGTAATACGTGCAGTAATAACTAAAAGAAACGGATTTACCCACGGATCATGGCTCTGTTGGCGGTCTCCTTGTGTTGAATTTTTGTGTTTAAAATTCTCGGAAATGTATTTAACAACATATAAATTGGCGAATCCATGGACGGTTTATTATTACGAATTTTTATTATTAGTCAGTTTTTATTATCACTAGTTCATAAATCTCCGAAATCAATACAGGAGCTACATGTCATGGTAAACCGAGTGTCTGATGCTTTTTATGAAGCTATTTCAAGTTCATGTCCCATTAGTGGACCAAAGGGTAAACCTCGTCCACCATGGTGGTCAAAAGAACTACAAGTAACGCGCTTAAAATGCAAGTGGACTGGGTCTTCTATAAGGAGGTCCTTAAAGCTTATAAATATGAACTAAGAAGGAAGTGCCACAAGCAATTCCTGGAGACTTTTTTGTAATAAAATACAGGAGTCCTCTGAGGCAGCTAGGCTACGTAGGATATTATCCACTTGTCTTGTCATTCCAAGTTATCTCCAACGACCGGATGGACAATGGACAATGGACTACAACAATTAGGGAATCCTTGGAGCTTCTTCTGGAAACTCATTATCCGGGTTGGTCCCATTCTACTCCTATTTTGCCAAAGGCCAATAAGGCTACTGGCTTCGCGGGGAAAATTGTCAATAGGAGAACTATCTTGTTGGCAGTAAACAGTTTCAAACCTTTCAAGTCTGCAGGCCTTGAGGTAATTTTCAAACGTAGCCTCGAACTAAAGAGTAGCCATAGACCTTAGGCCTATTAGCTTATCTTCTTATTTCTTCTAAATTTTAGAAAGACAAATAGTGGCTTACTTCAAAGGCTCAATCGATAGTGGCTTACTTCAAAGGCTCAATCGAGCCTGCAAAGCTGTCAGCGTCTCAGCTGCAGATGATGTTACTATTGGCGCTTTCGGTAAATAACCTTGTATCATCAGAGATGTTATGCAGAATGCTCTTGGCACTCTAACTCAATGGACCAATAGTTGTAGTCTTAATGTTAACCCACTGAAGACTGAGTTGGTTCTTTTTTCCCGGGAAGTACAAACTTCCTCGCTTTAACCCTCCCTCAATGGAGTGGTTTTGAACATCGCAGATAAAGCGAAATTCTTGGGTCTCATTTTGGAAAGTAAACTAAGCTGGAAGCATAATATTCTGGAAAGAATAAAAAAGGCTACGATAGCACTCTACTCCTGTAAAAATGCCATTGGAACAGGATGGGAGCTTAAGCCTCACATTTTGCATTGGCTTTATACCTCTGTAGTTAGACCAGTTCTAATGTATGGAGTTACAGTTTGGTGGCTTTAAATACGGTGGCGAACCAAAAGTTGCTGATGAAAGTGCAAAGAACTGCTACCTTGTGTATTAGTGGTGCACTTAAAAGCATTCCTACTCAAGCACTGGAGATTATCTTTCATCGCATTCCTTTGAATATCCTAGCTAAGCAAGTGGCTGCTTATAACTGATATTCCTTCCAGAGAGGACTTAGTGATTGGAACAGTTTTAAAGTCAGGCTTTATTAAATTTTTTACAGATGACTCGAAAATTGTAGGAAAGGTCGGCGGAGAAGTTTTCTGCGAATAACTAAATGTAAATCTTTCTTTCCGCCTCCTTGATCATTGCAGTATTTTTCAGGCAGAGCTTATAGCAATCAAGGAAGCCATAGACTGGATGAAGTATCATGTAATATCTGTAAGAGATATTGGCACTTTTACGGATAGTCAGGCTGCTATTAAAGTTTTACAATCAAGCTTTATCACTTCGCAAGTAGCCCGAAGTTGTCTTTCATCTCTTAACGAGATTGCTGAACAGTTCAATATCTATCTTATATGGGTGCCAGGGCATTTCAATATAACGGGAAATATGAAAGCCGATGAACTCGCGTGACAAGGTATTACTTGCTTCATCTTACCGTACAAGGTGGACATTGAAGTATCACTTGCTACATGCAAATTACTTCTTAAAGAAGAAGCTCGTAAAATTACAAACAATAGATAATTACTCGGTAGATTTGGCCTAATTTGGACTTAAAAAGGTCTAATCAGCTAATATCTATGCAACGGCATAATATTTTCACGGTTGTGGGTGTCATTACTGGACACTGTCTTATTGGAAAGCATGCCAGTAGACTTGGTGCTTTCTTTCATAAGTATTATCGAAGCTGTAACGACGAAGAAGAGGGGGAAATAATACTTAATTTGTTATGAACCTGTCCTAGTCGGTTTCAAAACAGACTCAAGTTTTTGAACAACTAGTAAATTATGTTTTAGTAGATCGGCACCAATAAAATGCATTGGCACTGTTTGCCGCATGAAAACAACCACGCTGTTTAAAACAGCAAGTTGTGAGAAAATATTTGCTTTAAACGACAATAGCTTTTCGTTGCTAAATGTTTCACTTTGATTTCTCGTTTTTAAGATCCTATGTGAAAAATCGTATAATTATAGTAGGCTTGTGCTTTAGTTTCCATTAAATTGACTGCTTTGTTCGGCCAATACTGGTAGTGTTACCTTAGATTCAAACGAAGTCAATATCATTCGGACCTGTTGTGGTAGTGTAGTCGGTTCATTCCCTACTGTCTGATTCAAGGTTCGTTAAAATCAGGACCTACATTTAATTTAAATTCGTTTAGTAGTTGATCGAGAAAAAAAATTTCGTTCAACAGTTGATGCTTATGTATTTTCACTTTCATTAATCTTAACGGTGACTTGTGGTCTCTTCAGAATTTGTTAATTTATAGATAAAGACTTTAGTACACTAATTGATGTAGTTTAATAAAAAACTTTACTGGACAAAAACAGGAACTAGCTAATTTACGTTTTAAATATTTTCTAAAAATTAACAAATTAATAAATTAATAAAAAAAATTATTAGTGACAAAAATAAATAAATCTTTTCGCGCAATTTAACGTTATTTTTATTAATATATTTACACAAAATAACAATTACAATTTAATTATAAAAATGTAATAACATTTTCGGTATTTAAAAAAAAAATAATTTATTTTTTATATTACATTTAAATAAAAATCTAAAAAATCAATCGCTTTTATATTATATTTTTATTTTCAAATTTAATTCAATTATTTAATTAGATAATATTATCGTAATATAAGAAAATATTTCTAATTTTATTTAAATATAAATAAATATCGTTACCAAAAATTTATGTTAATTTAAAAAAAATAAAAAATATTACATTATTTTTTAAAATAAATTATTAAAAAAATTAAAAAAACAAAATCACATAAAACTTAAGGGGTGGTACTATTCTCATCGGCTGTGTACTTTGCTGAGGCGGGTGCTGAAATGTCGTTCTTCAAATCAATACCAGATGCTTTTTGGTGGGCAGTTGTCACAATGACTACTGTGGGATATGGTGATATGAGGTACATCAATCATAAAACAATATCAATTATTTTTTTAATTAAAAATAAAATAAAAGTAAAATAATAAAAAAATATATATATTTAAAATTAATAAATATATAAATTAATTTATTTCTCAATTATTTTTTTTAATTTAATTATTTTATTTTAACTCAACAATAAAATACGTAAAAAAAAAATGTTATTACAAATCTTGCAAAACGTTTAAATTTATTTTGATTTTGTTTTTATTTATAATTTATATATTATAATTTTGTATATTTTGTTTTGTTAAAGATTTTTAAAAATTTATTATTATTATTATAAATTGAATTTTCTATATATATAACTGTTAAACAAATGGATGGACGTCTAATATTCTGCTAATCTCTTATTATTTATTATTATAAATATAAATTTTGTTAAATGTTGTACAAATATATGTGTTGCTGAAATTAAATAATATAGACCAGAAAATTATATATATATATATATATATATATATATATATATATATATATATATATATATATATATATATATATATATATATATATATATATATATATTTATATATATATTTATTATCATAATTAATTTTATATATTACATTTATTTATTTTTATTACGGTGACTTTGTAAATTTAGTTATGTTTTTGTTTATGTTTCATTCTCTGTCTCTTTCTCTCTTTAAATATATGCAATAAACAAAACAAACAAAAATAAAATATTATAAGTTATAATTTAATCTAAATAAACTTTTAACTAAATTTTTGTTTTAATACAATTTTTTTTGATATATTATTAAATATTCCAATATTAAAAAATATATTATATTAAATTTTTTATTTTTTTATAGGTTATGTCTTGTATAAAATACGATTTAAAAAATATGAATTCTATGTCGTCTGTGTATTTCTGTGTATTCTTAAATATATATTATTATATATATGTATATATATATATATATATATATATATATATATATATATATATATATATAACTATATATATTGTATATTATAATATTAAGTTATTATTTATACTTGTTTTGTTTTTGATAATTTTATTCTTGATACATTTTTAATTTTTGTCCTATGTTTCAAAATTTAAAAAGTTTTATAATTTTTATTTTTTGTTTTATTTATTGTTTGCAATATTTCAAAGAAAAAGAACATCAACAAAAAACTATAAAAAAATAAAATAATTATTTATATTTACAGTGGCGTAAAATCATCATTTTAATTATTTTCATAATTTAAATTATTTTCACAATTTAAATTATTTTTAATTTTAAGGCCTTATCCGGTTTTTATGATAATTTTGACAAAATATTTCATATTATTTATACCCATAGTAGAACATAGATCAAAATAGGCCAGTAGGCCAGTTGATACTTAGAAACTATGTTGTTATTCTCGTTGAAACTGGGGCGACGTCTACAAAAATGTTGAGAAATGTTTTGTGATATCTTTAAATTTTTAAGCAACATCAAAACCTCCTCACCAATTGGCTTATCTCCGGACGATGATTACATCGAATTCACCATGTTTTCCATCAGGGTAGCTCCCTCATTTCGAGAGGACGAGGTTTTGCAGTTACAATTTTACAGACTTCAAATCGATCAATTTTTAAGACTTCCCCCAATCTTTGAATTTCTAGCGTATCATGGACAGTGATAGTGGTTTACCACTGGATCTGTTCTCTTGATGATCATTAACTTATGAGAGTTGGTTGGTGCTTCACTTACACATTGTAAATTTTGATTTTTGATCAAATGCTATCACCTTGAATCAAGGTGTTAATTTAAGTTTTAAAAGCTCTTCATTAGGCTACATGAATGCTGTTGTTTGAAAGCCTATTCGTTAAATTCGATACATACTGCTGATCATTATTCAAATCCACAATCAATATTCTTTTGCTGAGTCTGTTCAATAATATATTTTTTCGACAGATGTCGAAAGACCGCTTTGATCACATAATATATGTAGTTGAATACTTTTCACTCTTAGTGACGACCATATTTCTTGATATTTTCCAACTCGTTGAGTAAACTTAAATATTTTCCCATCTAGTTATCTCTTCCGTTTCTATTAGTTCATCTCAATCTGTATTTTCGCGCGAAATTTTCCTTGGGATTATTTAAATGTGAATAGTCTGGTCTTTAGAATCATAAATTTAAATTTTCAAACAAACCACCACCGCCATTACCTTGTGATATAGCGTATTTAGTCCGATTGCTCGGACCAGAGCAAGACCTGTTCATTGCTGTATTCTTTACAGCAATTTATTTTCTCGCACCTAACTTATCTATAGCTAACGATAGTTTTATGACCTACTCTAACATTTTGGAATCACCAATCTACACGAGAATTATATAAATTTAATGCAGTATTATTTTAAAATTATCACACAAATCGAACAAAGCCTTAATTGTAATACTGCAACTTTTTATAAAGTTTATATAACATAATTATATAATATAATAACTGTCTAATTACACCTACTGTATATATTTAATAGTTATTTATATTGATTTAAATTATACATTTTCACTCAATAAAAAATTTTAATTTCGATATTAAAATTATTTTAACAATTTCACTTTTTTTTATACACAAAAGTTTTAAAAATCTATATTTTATTTTAGTGATATAATACAAAAAAGGCAAACATTTAAATAAATAATTGAATTTATGTTTCACTAAAATAAATTTATTAATACAAATATTTATTAATAAAAATAAATAAATTACAGTCGAGTTTAAAACTAATACTATAAAATTAATTAAAAACAAAATAATTTTTTAGGAGCTAGACTTATATTATTGATATTATTATTAACAAAAAAAAAAGATTTATTGCTATTTTTAATTTATACTATTTATATAAAATATACAGAATAAAAAATTTCAGCTATTCTCCTTTTATAGAAACTTGTGAGCTTCTGATATATACCTATATATTTATATATTTATATATACATATATATATATATATATATATATATATATATATATATATATATATATATATATATATATATATATATATATATATTTGTATATTTATTTATTTACATTAAAAATAAATATAAATATATACACACATATTACTTGTTTAAAAAAATATTTTAAAAATATAAAATGGAGTAAAAATGACTTAAAATATATGTTGAACATACCAAAAGTCTCTTTTAGAAAAAGCTTTGAACTTCGATATATTTTTTTTTTAACCATATATATATTATGAAGGAATTATGGACATCCCTTAACTACTTTATTATTATAAACCATTATATTATTTTTATACATCAAAAAAAAATGTTTTTTTTTTTAATTTTTAATTTCTGGACATTAATTTAAAAAAAAAAATATCACTTTAAAAACGACACGCCATACAAAACAAAAACCTTATAATTTATTTTAGGCGTTGTACTCTTCTCATCGGCTGTTTATTTTGCGGAAGCAGGAAGCGAAAATTCTTTCTTCAAATCAATACCAGACGCATTTTGGTGGGCCGTTGTTACTATGACCACAGTTGGATATGGTGACATGACGTATGCAATACTCTCTTTAAAAAAATTACAAAAAAAAAAAACTACTTTTTTGTTCTCTTAAAAAAATCATTTTATTAATTTTAATTTTTTAACCAATTAATTTTTTTTTTTTTAATAATTTTCTTTCATTTCTTTTTTTTTTTTAATTATAACAAAACAAACAAAACTCATGAAAAAATCAAAGCGTTTTCTAAATATACAAATTTAATTATTCTTTCTCACAAATTAATACTTAGTTGAAATTTTAATATACATAATATATTTAAACTATAACTATTTATATATATATATATATATATATATATATATATATATATATATATATATATATATATATATATATATATATATAATATATATATATATATAGATATATATATATATATATATATATATATATATATATATATTCATATATATTTAAAAGCTTATTTTAACGTACCTAACAAACAATTGCTTTATTTAAAAAAATATATTTTTTATCTGTTTATTAATTCAATTTTTTGAAATAAAGAACTCATTTAGTTATCATAAAATGCCTTCACCAAAAAATTTGAAAAAAAAACTAATTATTTAAATAATCACATGATTTTTTGTTTTAATTTAATTTAAAACTATTTATGTTTTATGTTGATCTATTTATAATCAACTATCATCTATTTTGTTAAAATATAAATTAGTATTTTAAATATGGTAGTCACCAGTGTGAGCAGAAAAATATAATGACAAAATTAAACTATCATAATTAAAATATTAACAAAATTCATTCACTATTTTAATTTCAATTTTATTATTAAAAATCAGCTTCTTATCTAGAGTTCATAATTAATATAATTTTATGTTTTAAATAACACATAAAAACCTTAATTAAAATATTAATAAAATAAAATAAAAAATTTTTAAGACTTACAAAATCGAAAAACAAGTAAAATCGATATCGGAAAATTCTTTGTTCTTATTTATATATATATATATATATATATATATATATATATATATATATATATATATATATATATATATATATATATATATATATATACATAATATTTATATATGTACATAATATATATAGATACAGCGCACATAACTGAAATTCAGAGCTTTTTAATTAAAAGAGCAAGACATGATTAGGTGATTTTTAGACTAAAATAATATAACTAATTATTTTGGCCAAAATATACAACAAAAATATAAAAAATATCCAAGTATGTACTCGTAACACTGTCCTTTTATCTTCCATAAATGTATGAACAAAATAAAATTAAAAAATTAAATACAAGAAATCTTAAAACAAAGAATTTTCTTATCAAAAAAAAAAAATAATAATAATAAAATTTATTTTGCATGATTCATAAGCTTCTTATTTAATTATTAATTTTTTTTTGTCATGTTGTAAAGCTTTTTTCTCGGACTATTAATTAATTCATCTATTAATCGCATGTTTACTTATTTGATTTATTTATTTATTTGAACCAGCTTGCTTTGATAATAATATTTGTATTATGTTGTGACAACAAATTTGTTTGATGCCGCCCCCATGTATTATATTATACATACAAATTTTTTTAATTTTATTTAATTTTTTTTATTTAATATTTAAATTTTCTAATAAAAACATGAAAATACAAATTAATACAGTTTTATATTTAAATTGAAATTTTAATTTAAAAAATAATAAAATAATATACATATATATTTTTGTATTTGAGTTGAGCTTATATTTTGATTTTGATTATTGTTTATTTAATTAATTAATATAATTTAATATTTAATTATATAAGTTTTATTTATAATAATTTAACGTTAGTGAAATATTGATCATATATTAATTAAATAATTTTTGTTTGTATATAGACCCGTCGGTGTTTGGGGTAAAATAGTAGGATCATTATGTGCCATTGCTGGTGTATTGACAATTGCTCTTCCTGTGCCGGTAATTGTCAGTAATTTCAATTACTTTTATCATAGAGAAACGGATCAAGAGGAAATGCAAAGCCAAAATTTCAATCATGTTACTAGTTGTCCATATCTACCTGGAACTTTAGGTATTTGTAAATAATAATATTTAGTTTTAAAATCGATAAATAATAATTTTAATTTTAAATAATAAATTTTTAAGGTCAACATTTAAAAAAATCATCATTATCTGAATCGTCATCGGATATGATGGAAATCGAAGATGGTGTGGAGTCAACACCGGGAATATTAACTGATCCACAGTCAAGGCTGGTTCCGTTTTTAGGGACACATCAAATAAATGATAAACAACAATTAAATTGTTGTAAACAACCACCAAGTGGGCAAACTTTACAACAACGCCAAAATAGTGCATTAGCAGTTAGTATCGAAACCGATGTTTGACTACTGGGTAAGTTTTTAATTATTATAATGAAAAAACAAAACTAAAACGAAAATAAATGAATGTCTATAAAGGTTACTTTTGAAAGTAGTTAAAAAAATTGTAAATTATTGATACTGCAACCATTTCTATAGGATGTGTCCAGATTAAGCTATATTTGATAAAAACACATATTCCACTCTTGATGATTGCATAAACTGCATCATTGTGTTTAAACTTAGTTAATTCTTCGAATTTGTTTCACTCTAACGACGATTAAATGCAAGCTTATCACGTCCTTGGTTGGCGTTTATTAAGTAACTCAGATGGCAATTTGTTCATATACGGTAAAGAAAATGCTTTGTTGACAAAAAATTGGCGAAAGCACTGTGTAAAACTATTTCTTTGTTGCATTTGTGAAAGTGTGAACGAATCGTGCCGCTTCCAGCAATGGATAAGTTTAATAAAGGAATACATCTTGTGTAAATTGTTTCTTCTATTGATGACATCTTTCCATGCACCGCTGTGCATGAAATAACGAGAGTATCACCAACTAAATTAGTTTTGAAAAAAAAAGAATCGGAGTCACTGCTGGTTATCAAATCATTTTCTGATGGGCTACTATAATTTTATTTGTTACACCAAACGTTTTAAGTTTTAAGCAGTTTACAGCTTTCAGCTGGCAAAGATCCGTAATCTTAGATTAATCCCAAATTTCAAAACTTGTATTACATTGCCACGGAAATATTAACCGTATTTCAAACAATCGTGCCTATGGTGTTAGTTTATTTCAGAACCTTTAAGTAACAGGAGTATTTAAATAATTCTACTTTTTTTTTATAACTTTATTTTTTATTTTAAAAAGATTTTTTACAAAGTAACTAGTCATTTTTGACTAACAGCGTTTGATTCTAATAATAAAATAATAAAGCCACATCTATGTATTCTTTCCATAAAGTGTTATTTTGGTTGATTTTGCATTATGCGCACTACTCAGGTAACTCAAAAGGTTTTAGTCTTTTGAGTCTTCTTATAATACCCTCTTAATGAAGTAGTCTTACAGCTTCAATATTAGGGTGATGATGGAGCCTCTCCTGGTGTTTTTGAGCATATTTTTTGATTTCACTTGCGACTGTGTCTATTCCGAGATCTCTATGAAGGTCACTATTACGAGTGTACCAAGGAGCGTTTACAATCCCTCTAAGAACTTTATTTTCGAATCGTTGAACTATCTGTTGATTGCTGGTTTTGGTGCATCCCCATAGTTGGATATCATAAGTCCAGACTTGAGCACTTGATTATAAAGCATAAGTTTATTATGAATGGATAACTGAGAGTTTCTTCCAATTAACCAGTACATTTTTCTATATTTTAACTGAAGCTCTTCTGCTTTCTTTTTCACATGTACTTTCCACTTTAAGTTTGCATCAAGGTTCATACCATATTTTGCTTGATTTGCATGTGGTACAGGAATATTATTGAGAGTCACAGGTAAGACACTCTCTAAGACACTCCCCTGCGGGACTCCTGCTTTAGCTTCTTTTATGCTGAAGTAAGTTCCTTACTTCAGTTCCTTACTCTAAAGATACTTTAGAGTTAAACAGGAGGCAGAGTTTTCTCCAATTTAAATATTAAACCATCCAGCCAGACTTTGTCAAATGCCTGTACTATATCCAGAAATATGGCTGAACAAATCTTTTTTTCCTCTAAGGATTTTTCTATTAAATCTGTTATTCTATGGACTTGATCGATTGTGGAGTGTTTTTCTCTAAATCCAAACTGATGAGATAGAACAGCTCCTGATTTTATAATTTCTGGTTTAATTCGTTTTAATAATGGTCTTTCAAACAGTTTTGACATGATGGAAAGAAGTGATATTGGCCTGTACGAGGTTAATTCACTTGGTGGCTTACCTGTTTTAGGTATCATTATCACTTCTGCAAATTTCCAAGATAGAGGGACATAACGTAGTCTGAAGGAAGCATTAATCATGTCCGATATTTTTTTAATAGCTTTATTAGGTAGTTGAAGAATCTCTCCAGTTATCAAATCCAGGTGATTTTTTAAGTACTACGTGATTCTTTATTTCTTGCTTCACTTCTTTAGCATTGGTTAATGGGATTTCCTGTCTCAAGATGGTTGTATGGTTTTCAATCAGTATATCCTGCTGATTAATTGTTGTTAAATTGGGGTGAAAGGTACTCTCGAGATGATCAGCGAAACATTCTGCTTTTTCTTCTTTGGTTTTAGCCAGGCGACCATTATTTGTTCTTATTGGAGGTATGTGCATAACTGGCCTTTTCAGATATTTGGTTGCTTTCCGCAATGAATAATGACTATCTTTATCATAGGTGAGAGATTGTAGGTATGAATTTATTGATTTATTTTTAAATTCCCGTATTTCTCTGCGTAATCGTTGTGTTAAATTATTTAATCTATTTTTGGCAACTGGGTCTCGTGTACGTTGCCATTCCCTTCGGGCACTTCTTTTCTCTAAAACTAGTGATTTAATTTCCATTACGTAGCATTTGCCAGCTATTTTTTTTTGTTGTATTAGTGCTTTTCCACGCTGCTTGCTGTATATCTTTGACGAGCTTCTCCACCTCTTGTTCTAATGTTTCTTCTGATGAAAGTTGTGTGTTTAAAATGATTCTATTGTTTAGTTCATTCCCAAAATATTTCCAGTCATTTGTAATTATTGTATCACTTATTATCATTAAAATAGAGGAATGGTCAGATGTGGAGTCAAATCCTTCCTGCACTTGTATATAATCAACCGGGATTTTTCTTGTTATAAAAAAGTCAATTAGATCAGGTGTTTTATTTTGATCGCTGGGCCAATAGATTGGTTTCCCAGTAGAATGCCAGTTGCAGTTGTATTTAATTATTGCTTGATGTAGCTCTTTCCCTTTAGGTGTTGTTAGTCTTGATTCCCAGTCAGTATGTTTAGCGTTGAAGTCACCCCCAATTATGAATTAGCTGCTTGAAGAAGTGTGTATAAACATTCTCTTTGATGCTGTATCTAGGTGGGCAATATATTGCGGCTACCACTACTTTGTGGTTGCGGGTATTAATGCTAACGCTAATTGCTTGTATTTCATCACTTTCAAGTTTTAGTTGTAGATCGTATTTAATATCCTTTTTTAAAATCACGGCACTGCCCCCTCGTGCATTATTATTAGGATGTACTGCTGAGTGAACTTCGTAGCCACGGAGTTTTATATGACTCTGAGTAGTAAGGTGTGTTTCAGATAATAAGAATATATCTATTTTTTCTAAATCAAGAAATAGTTGTATTTCATTTTGTCGTTGCAATATACCATTGCAGTTCCATGCAAGAATTTTTAAATTATTGGCCATGTTAATTAGCAAAGAGAGGCTACCTCTGATGCTGTTTGACTTTTTTCGAGTAAAGTGAGCCTTTGCATGATTCATATGAGGGCTCTTTCTTGCTTTTCTTCTTGTGTTATTTGTTTGGTTATTATTTGAATCATTAACTGAAGCAGAACTATGTTGCCTTTTCGAGCTTCCAATAGTGAGTGCATCAGCAAATGTTACATTTGGATTAGTTCTTGATAATTTGCTTAATGTTTCGTGTGTCCTTGACTTTGTGGATATTCTTGTTGAGGCTGAGTTGATTTCCTGTCTGGTACTTTCTAAAGTTTCCCTTGTTTTGTTGCGAATTTTTTGCAGCTCTCTTATAACAATGCAACCTCTGTAGTTGGCTGGATGTGCCTCTCCACAGTTGACACATTTTGGTGGGGTGTCTTTGTGTTTCATATATTCAGCCGTACGGTTCCTATACACTTCACTCATCTAGGCTCTTTATTACAAAAGTTTTGCGTGTGTCCGTAGGCTTGGCATTTTTTGCATTGGGGAATCAATTTAGATTTTTTAACTGCTTCTATTTGAACTTTTATATGGAGTATTTCGCTGATTTCATAAATATTTTTAATGTCTTCTGTTCTTTCAAGAGATAGCATATATAATGGAAGCGGTGTTTTGTTACCTCTTTTTAGCAACTGTGTAACTTCTTTTATTTTATATTGTTTCTCCAAAAGATAGTCTTTTATCTCTTCTGGTTTGCATGAAGCGTGTAGTTTCTTAACAATGACTTTGGTTTGTCTTGTCAGCTTATCTTCATATGAATACCATGTTGTTTTATTTTCATTAAGAGCCCCTGTTACCTTTCTGTAGCTATCACTGTCTGGGACATTTATTTTGATATCACCACTATTTAGAGCTGTAGCTTGAAATTCTATCCAATTGTTGTTCATGATATTTCTAATACTTTGATAATTATCGCAATTGGATATTATAACTGGAGGTGGCCGTGGCACGTTTTTCTCCAGTTGTATATTCTTCCTTCCGGTTGAGAGTTCTTTACTTGATCGTTCTTGTTCCGCTGAAACCTGAGCTTTTTCCTCCTGTGGTACATTCCTACTTCCGGTTGGAAGCTGCTCAACTGATTGTTTCAGTTCGGGTGAAACTTGTGGTGATTTACTCATCTTGCGTTTCTTATTTTTTTTGTTACGGTTCAGAATCCATCTCGTTTCTCTGTTCAGCTCTTCTTCGTCTGTTTCATATATAACCTTTATATGACCATTGGTATCGTGTTTTTCCTGCAGCTTGGCGGTTTCTTTTTCAGATATTACTGCATTTAGAGCAACTTTTAACTCCTTGTTTTCTCGCTTTAAGCTTTCAAGGTCTTTGTTTAGATTTAACGTTAACTTTTCTATTTTGTAAATCTTATTGCGCAGTTCTGCGTTATCCCTTTCCAAGGTGTTCGCTAATGGTGGTGGTGATCTACCCACCCTGGATTTTTTTCCAAATGGGGTGAGTTGCCTAAGAGGGCTGTTAAACAATGATTGGCTCACCCCAGAATCCGTTGAGCCAGCCTCGTTAGAGGGTGGATTTGCCAGCTGCTTAGCTGGTTTACCACCTGGGGTACAATTATCTGAATTAGTTGTACTCATTGTTTAGTTTACTGGTCATGGAGCATCTACCACTCTGACCAGTACGAGTTGGTAGTGGGTCTAGTTTGAGAACTTCATTTACTAAGTTCTCGATAGTCGGTTATATCGCCGTGTCTCGGTCGCCAGAGCCTCGTTAGTTGCCTAGCAGGGTGCACCACGTGCAAGTGAGGATGACATTTGAGCTGTTTGTAGACCACTTAGCTTAAGCCCCCTTTCCCACCCCAATTCTACTGATGTGATTCTACTGATGTTACAAAAATGTTAAACGAAAGTTCATCAATAGCAGTCGGTTTTGATAAGAGGTTGATTATTTGGGAACAACTGCGATGATGATCTTTTTGCATAAATGTTTACCATGAGACTAACGAAAATATGAAGACCACTCGTTGTTATCCTAACAGTAATTTAATTTAAAACTAAGCTACCTTGCTTGTATTCGGAATATTCCATCTACAAAGTTTTGAAGAAAGAAACATGTCTGGTTATCTTATACAAGACATTGATTTGCCATGCAAAAATACATTAAATATAGAAAAATGCAAAAATTTCAGTTTTAATATTTTAATTTTAAATCCAGTAAGAATTTCGGTATTAAATTCTTATTTAATGCCAATTTGTTTGTTTATTAATTTTTAGTGAAAAGAACTCTACGCGCTATTTGTTGGCCATCTGAAATGCTACGTTGGCTGCCAGCATCACCAAAAGCGGTTTGAAAATCGGTTACTTAAGAAAAAAAATTAAACAAAAACCATATAGTCGTACATCTATATATATTTATATATATATATATATATATATATATATATATATATATATATATATATATATATATAAATTTTAATTGAAGAAAACTAATTAAAATTAAATTAAATACAATATAATAGTCAATTTACAATTTAAAATAAAAACATCAACATTAACAACAAAAAATATGAAACAGAATTGGATAAAACCGTGTTTGTTACAACCAAAAAGTAATAATAATAATTTAAATTAAATTTTTATTTACATATATATGTAAAACCAAAAAAAGTTTTTATTTATTTTACTTTTATTTAATTTTTTTTTATTAATTTAATTTTATTTAGTTAATAATAAATTTAAAAAAAAATACAAAAATCCAAAAAAAAAATATTATATTATATATTTGTTAGACTATTAAAAAAAAAATTAATAAATAATGAGAATGAGGCTGATTATTAATTGTATCAAAAAAAAAAAATTAAGTAAAAAAATTAAATCTTTAATTAAATTTAAAACAAAACAAATTAAACCGCATAATATATGGAAAATCCTAGAACATCTCAAAAATATTAACAAAAAAAAATTTATGTAAATTTAAATTATTAAATTAGGTAAACAAAAAAATTATTAATTAATTAATGAAAAAGAATACAACAAAAATATGAATTTGTCTTAAGTTTTATTTTATTAGTTATTTAATTTTTAATAATAAAATCATTAAAAATAAATATGAGTCCCCCATCAACATTTTAAGTTTTTATTTTTATTTTATTTTATATCATTTATATTTTGTTAATTTAATTTTAAAATGTCAAACCATTATTTCGTGATGCTATAAAAAAAAATCTTATAAAATTAAAAAATTAAAAAGGGTATGGATATGTTAATATATATATATATATATATATATATATATATATATATATATATTTATATATATATATATATATATATATAT